>JAEKOY010000254.1:0-30258 GCA_021234595.1 Delia radicum | reverse complement strand
TAAACAATTTTACTATAACTACAGAACACAGTTACAAACCTTTGAAGAGAACGGACGTCTTTTTCTCGTGCTCTGTGACTTGGTTGTATAAATAATAAAATAATAGTAAAATTGTACATTTAAATACCAATAAAATAAAAACTGGATTTATCACAGTGTTAATTTCGTTAAATCATTGTCTTTTAAATTAAAACTTTGTTAAAACACATAATAAAAACAATTGTGAACATAAATAAACGCATTACATTAATAACAACAATATTAATATTTAAACATCTAAACAAACTGCAAAAGGAATCAACAAAATTAAATTAAAAACATGACAACAACAAGAGAATCGGCTAAGAGATCTAGAGAACAACAACAAGACTCTTTAGAGAATTATTCAAAATTGCCGCGTTTTTCAAATCATGATAAACTTTTTCTTAGAGAGCTAATAAGAGAGAGTGAATATATAATGGGTGGAGTTATTAAAAACTCAATTAAAGAAAGTGAGGAAAACCTATTAAGAGAGAGTGAATTCATAATGGGTGAAGTTATTAAAAAGTCAATTAAAGAAAGCGAAGCTAAACACTTTGAATTTATAAAAAATATGCTAAAGGAAAGTGAAGACAGAATACTTTCCGTTATTGAAGAGAAAATAAAAATCTTTCAAATGAAATAACAATAATAACTGAAAGAGTAAATAAATTAGAAAAGAAGAGCTTGGAAGATGTGAATGTAGTTGGGGAAATAATTGAATTAAAGCGAAAAATATTAAAGCAAGAAAACAGTGTCGTGGCTGGTAGTATACGAATTTCTGGTATACCCTACTATGAAAATGAAAACCTAAATACAATAATGGAAAATATCTGCAATAGTTTAAACATGAGAACACCTCAAATAGAAAATATATACCGGCTTAAAAAGATCTATAAAAACAATAAACCGTACAAACCTACGGATGAAGTGATAGTTGCCAAGTTTCACTCTCCGTTTGAGAAAAATTTTCTTTTGAAAACAATTTCTAAATACCGCCGTGATAATCAATACACATTAAGTTTACGACAAGCTGGCTTTGATAGTGATGAACCCATTTATGTTAATGAGAACCTAACCCCTCATAACCATAAAATTTTTAAAGAAGCACTTGTTTATAAAAAAGGCAACAAAATTAAATCCGCATTTACACTTCGTGGTCTTATTTATGTAAGAAAATTTGATTCTGATGACCCTGTCCTGTTGGAATTTTCTGATGACCTTAAAAATCTTTTTCGTGAATAATATATGGAAGACTACCTGCAATCCTACTACCAATAACAAAATTTTTATTATTATTTATATTTTTACTTTCTATCAATATAACATAAAATTTTATAAATTTTTTATTTTTTTATTTATTTTTTGTCTCTTAAACTTCAAATTTTTAAATATGTTATTTACCCATAAATCTTGTTGCTTTGCGTTATATTGTGAAGATGACAAATGTATCTATTGATCAACTTGGTTCTAGAGATGTTAACTTTAACTTGATTCGAATCTTGGCTAAACGGCAAGAGGGTTTTAATATCTGTCATATAAATGCACAGAGCTTACTACCAAAAATTGATGAATTCCGTTTTCTTTTTGAATGTTCTGGCATTGATGCGATATGCGTATCAGAGACATGGTTTATACCGGAAATAAGTGACAACATATACAGGCTAGATGGTTACCGTATCTTTCGATCTGATAGAGTCAGTCATGCTGGAGGTGTTGCAATATACATAAGAAATAATATATCATGCAAACTTGTTTGTTCGTGTAACAAGCCTGATGACATTGAGTTCGTCTTCATCGATGTCAATTCTCTTGGTGCCAAGATGCTGCTTGGATGTGTTTACAGACCAGATAATAATATGAAATTTGATACTCTCATTGAGAAATTGGAACTTTATTCAGTAAAATACTCTGAGGTAATTATTACTGGTGATTTCAATTGCAATTTACTCGTAAATACAAGTCTGACAACTGTAATGTCTGTCTTTAACTTATCTGCTGTCAATACTTCTAGTCCTACACATTTTTCATCCACAAACAGCACATTACTTGACCTCTTTTTTGTAAGCGATGAACAAAAAGTATTACATTATGATCAGTTAGCAGTTTCTTCATTCTCGAAACATGATTTAATTTTTATTTCTTATAATTTTTCAATTGGAGATTGTGTTCAAACGTACAGCTTTCGTGATTTTAACAATATTAATGCTATTGATTTGAAGCGAGATCTTGAGAACAATAGGTGGAATCACATCTTCTACTTATTAACGGTTGACGAACAGCTTAACTATTTGAATACCTCAATATTGAACATTTATAATAAACATGTACCAATTAAACGGAAAACAGTCGGAAAACGGGCAAGACCATGGTTCACAAATGAAACTAAACAGTTAATATTGCATCGTGATAGGATATACCATATGTGGAGGCGTTATAAAACACCTGAATTACATAATGAATACCGTTTGGCTAGAAGAGCTGTTGTTTCAAAAATAAAACACGATAAATTGTCCTATTATTCTGGCAAATTTGGGGAGGCAATAGGCAGTAAAAAAACTTGGAAGCAAATACGTGATATTGGCATTGGTAGGACAGCTGATCATACAATTGTCGCTGATGTAGACTTGCTTAATGAAAATTTTGTTAATATTTCTATGCCAACGGTTCAGCCTGACTTTTACGACCAACACTCACAGTGTGAAACTGAAGAATTCAATTTTCATTGCCTGAATGTACTGGATGTTGTTGAAGGTTTCAAGGCAGTGAAGTCTAACTCAGTAGGGCTAGATGATATAAACCCCAAGTTTGTTAAAATTATCTTGCCATGGATAATTCGAACCATTACGCATGTTTTTAATACAATAATTACCACCAACATTTTTCCAATGCAATGGAAACATGCCAAAATTGTCCCGGTGCCAAAATCAGGAAATGAATATCGTCCCATTGCAATCCTTCCTTATTTTTCTAAAGTTTTTGAGCATTTACTGCATAGGCAGATATATAAGTATGTTAATGATAACCACCTTCTTACAGATCGTCAATCAGGATTCAGACCTCAACGGGGTTGTATAACAGCACTATCTGATGTAATAGAAGATATTCGAAGTAACTTGGAAGAGAGAAAATTAACTTTTTTAGTATTATTAGACCACTCTAAGGCTTTTGATACAGTGCACCATTCAATGTTATGCTTGAAGCTATCCAAATTGTTTAACTTCTCGCCATTTGCTGTGAGGTTGCTGTCCTCGTACCTCTCAAACAGATCCCAATCTGTTACTAGTGGTGGATCTATTTCACGTCCCTTACAAGTGACTAGAGGTGTCCCACAGGGCTCCGTTCTTGGACCACTGCTGTACTCATTATATGCTAATGATCTTCCACAACAACTTCGTTATTCTAGCATACAAATGTATGCTGATGACGCTCAACTTTATCTTAGTTGCTCCAGGGAGTTAATTTGTTCGAAAACTCGGGAATTAAATTATGATCTGGATAAAATTTTCACATGGGCTTCAGTAAATGGTTTGCGACTCAATCCGAATAAATCAAAATGCGTAATAATAGCGAAAAAAAAAAGTACAAGTTGATGATGAACTAAATATTTTTCTTGGTGGTACAAAAATTGATATTGTAGGCACTGCTAAAAACTTAGGTGTTACATTTAACAACACGTTAACATGGTCCGATCATATTAACCAGGCCAGTGGCAGAACATATAGTATGCTGCGAAATCTTTGGGTCACCCAACACTTTACCCCTTTGAAAGTTAGAATCCTGCTTGCAAAAACATATCTTTTGCCGACACTCCTATATTCATCGGAAATTTTTACTGGTTGCAACTCTAAGGATATGAGAAAACTTACCACAACCTATAACAATATCATACGTTTCATTTATGGTTTAAGAAAATTCGATCATGTAACCCAGTATTCATGTCGTATATTTAACATGTCTTTTTTCGACTACCTTAAGTTTAAAAACATTATTTTTATTCATAAAATTATTATGACAAAGCAGCCAACATATCTTTATGATCGTTTGCAGTTTTCAAGATCTCTAAGAGGCAAAGCAATAACCCAATTTCGGCATCGTGATCATGCTTCCGAATGTCAATTCTTTATATTTACCATACGTCTCTGGAACCAACTTCCAAATAATTTACAGACCACTTCAAACGCAACAAGGTTTAGGAAATTACTTATAGAATATTTTTCATAAAATGTATCTTTCTTTTTTTATATTATTTATTTTTCATATATATTTTTTTTTTGTTTATTATTATTTTTTTATATTTTTTTTTTTTAAAAAATTTTTTTTATTACTTTTCATTGTTATTATAACTTGTCTGATTCTAGTACTGTAATTTATAAGATATTGTGTCTTGTTGTATTAGAAAAGCAATTTGATAATAAATACAAATACAAATACAAATACAAAAGAGGCTATTTGTACTGCCGCATATTTAAGGAACAGATGTCCTACACGTATTTTAAAAAACAGAACACCTTATGAAATTTTAAAACCGGCCTATAATTTGTTAATTTATATTGACATATTGTACACCATTGAAAAGCCATTTAAAAGAGCTTTCATACGACATGCATATTGTTATAAACGGACTTGTACTTTTTGAGATACTTAAAAAAACTTTTTCAACCTTAATGCCCAGCCCAGCCGCAAGGCGGCGCCGGCGACTACAAATATTTTGTTTCTTGAAATCAGCTCAAAAATTAGTTTTTGGGGTAAAAGTTTTGAAGTAATCGTAGTTATGTTTCTAAACTGCACTTGTTCCTGATTTTGCCAATTATGTTTTTTACCCTAAAACGTCCTCCAATTTCGCAAACAGCTTCGGTGCTATAATTTTTTATTCTAAAAGTATTTAAATTTAATTAAAATTTCATTGAAATTTGCATTTTTTAAGAATTTTTTAAATCTGTCGTGAGAAATAAAATAGACGACTGTTTTTATGCATTTTGACAGTCAAAACGACAACCGTAATACGGAAATTGTAATAGATTTTCTAGCAGTGTTGTGCATTCGTAGTTTTCGACAAACGTAATACCGTTTTTTTAAAACGACAAATTTTCACTACGACTACGACAACCGTAATCAGGCCGAATATCATATATTACTCAATGGATGTCTAGAAAACAGCGAAACAGCCTTGTGTAACAGATTAAAATCTTTCCTATGCTCACAACTCTTTACCGACACACTTTGATGTTAAAAGTAATTCTACATCTTACTTGATTTTTATATTTTAAGTCCCAACTTAAAATTCCCTGCGTCTTCTCAAATGCAATGCCCTGGTATTTCGAGACATGCTTTCATTTTTTCCGTAATTAAATTGCCCTGTATAAGACAGGTGCAATATGTTGAATTTCGTAATTATGATGCCATTGATATGGATAGTCTGAATCGGGCTGCTTGTCATGTTGCTTGATCCGATATTCCGGACCAATGATGTTGATGTTCAGCTTGCGAATCTCATGTCAAATGTAGATGCCTTGCATGATTTAGTACCAACGAAGAGACGTAAGATTTTGGATTTCGATGATAACAAGTGGTTTTCATCAAGGATATAACTTTTAATATTTCTCTTCGTGATCTTGCATATAAGGCTTATATTGATGATCGTAGTACTGAGAACTGGAGGATATTTTGTCGAGTAAGAAATAGAACTAAAACTATAATTCGAAAAGCAAAAAGAAGACATCATGAACAAAGGTTTAAGGGGCTGGATAGTAAACATATGTGGAGAATTTTAAAGTCGAATGGTTGTGTGGAATCACGAGATAATGTCAATGATGTTGACCCAAATGATATAACCATTTTTTTATTTCAAATCAGTCATATGAGTCAACAAGTGATTTTTTAAATGAATGTAACTTTGTTAATGAGGATTCTTTTTCTTTTCAAGGCATAAATGAGAACGCGGTGTATTCAGCACTTTGTAAAATTCGTTCGAATGCTGCTGGTCATGACAGTATACCGCTTAAATTTGTTAAAATAATCTTTCCTTACATCTGTAGGCCACTCACTCACATGATTAATACAATTTTTTTTGACTTCCAGATATCCCAGATCTTGGAAAATAGCACGTGTGGTCCCGATTAAGAAAGAGGGAAATTCAAACGCGTTGGATAATTTACGTCCGATTTCTATGATACCTATACTTTCGAAAGTTGTAGAACACATTGTAAAAGATCAGATGTTAGGCTTTATTAATAGAAATAATTTGATTCACTCACATCAGTCAGGCTTCAGGCAAAATTATAGTACAACCACCCTTTTGATTGGGCTAACTGATTCAATTAGACAAAAGCTGAATGACAAGAAATGTAGTGTGCTGATTTCATTGGACTTGTCAAAAGCGTTTGATAAAGTTTTACACTCAAAGTTAGTGTACAAGTTATGTAGTATGTATAATTTTTCTAAATCAGCCTGTAAGCTGGTGCAGTCGTATCTCCGTGATAGATCGCAGTTTGTGTCAGTTGATGGTAGGGAGTCATTGACCTTGGAGGTTACTAGTGGTGTACCTCAGGGGTCAGTAATTGGCCCCATTTTGTTTATGATGTACCTGAATGATTTTGTTAATATTTTTGATAATAACTCAATTGAGACATTTTATATGCTGATGATGTTCAGATTTTGTTTTCATCAGATAGACAATTTTTAGATGTGTTGAAAGCCAACATTAATTACTTTCTTAGCCAAATCAGTCTATGGATGCGGGAGAATGGGTTGAATATTAATTTTGGTAAAACTCGGGCAATGTGTTTTGGTTTAGATTCAAATGACTTAAATATATCGTTGGATAATGTGGGGCTAAATTTCGTTTCTGAAATGAAATGTTTAGGCGTTTTTATAGATAATAATTTGAGTTTTGCAAAACATATTGATCATATATGTTCACGTGTTAATAGTACCATTAGACGGTTATATTCATTAGATTTATATTTGCCTCTCCGCGTGAGGAAGCGTGTTGCCAGTTCACTGCTCATGTCGCAGATTATTTATGCTATGGAAGTATTTTCAGGTACAAACAGTGTTGTTCTAAGAAGGCTGCATCTTACTTTTTACCGTATTATTAGATATATTTATAAACTGAGATTAAGGGATCATGTGTCTCCCTTTGTAATGGACTTTGTTGGATTTTCTTTTGAGAATTTTATTAAATTGAGAATTTTGTTACTTTTTCGAAAAGTCGTTATGCGAAATTGTCCTGAGTACATTAGAGATGATTTTAGATTTTCTAGATCAAGTAGAAACCCTCAGATAATATGTCACCGTATATCCTCATCTATATATGAAAGATCTTTCATGTACGTATAACTAGGGTGTGGAATATCCTTCCCATAGATTTAAAATTATTTGCATTCACAGATACCACCTTTAAGCGTAAACTTAAACAACATTTTGATGCTCTTTAATTGATTAATTTACCCCCCCCCCCCCCCCTGTTCTTTTACGAGGGTTTCCATCACTGACTATAATTTCTTATATATAAATTTCTGTTATAAGCTAGTTAGGGCCTTTAGTTTTTAGTATTTAGGTTAATTATATAACTTTTTAGTCTTAAGAAATTGTTTTTTTTTTATAAATATACTTTTTTTTTCTTTTGATTTGTAATTTTTGATAATGGAGTAGTATTTGAACCATATTTGGCCTTATAGGCTTGGTTCTTAAATTTGAAATAAATAAAAAAAAAAAAAAAAAAAAATCCATAAAACAAATAATGTGGCTTATCATGTTTTTACAATAAGCCTTTCATTTGTAATATATAAACTGTGATGTTCAAATAGCAAAATAAAAAATTAAGGAATTTAAATTCTTTTTTTTTATAAAAACCCTGCAGGAAGCTGGGGTCAAGTGTCTCCAAGTCTCCACTTTTGTCTACTATTTTGTTGACATTGTCAACTAAGCGTCTACACTTTTACTTTATTTACTCACTTGTAAATTTTTGGTTCCAATGTCTAAATATGGTCCCATTAGAACTGATTAGTCACTAGTGAATCTATGGTTCTTATGTCTACATGTGGTCCCATAAGAACTAACGAGTCGCTAGTGAATCTTTGGTCCAATGTCTGCATATGGTCCCATAAGAACTGTCGAGTCACTAGTGAATCTATGTTTCTAATGTCTACATATGGTGCCATAAGAACTACCTAGTCACTAGTGAATCTTTGGTTCCATGTCTACATATGGTCCCATAAGAACTACCTATTCACTACCTAGTCAATAGTTCTAATGTCACTAGTGATTTTCAATGACACGTACATGTTAAATGTCTATAGCAAATTACATTGCCTGGGGAATATTTGGTTAGTAGTACTGGTGACACAGTCAATAATGAATCAATACTTTTCACTATTGACATTTCCTGCAGGGAAGTGATCATTTAAAGTTTTAAATTAAAAGGTTTGATAAAATTTTTATTAAAAATAAAAATTATGGGTTTTCGACCTTTAATTGTTCCATGAAAATGAAAATTATTCAAGTTCGAGGAAATACTCTATATTTCTTTATTAGGATATTGTCCTAACAAATAATCTATTGAGACTCTTTGTTAGGATATTGTCCTATTCTATAGATTATTTGTTAGGACAATATCCTTGAATAATTTTCATTTTCATTGTTTTAAATTATTTATTTGTGTTTTAAACACTTCTTTTTAACTTCTATGTCAATATTAAATAAAAAGTTTGTTTGCGAAAATTTTTAATTAATTACCTCACGGAAAAATTAAAGCATACAAATTATGCGTCTCTCGCAAAAACATTTTTAATAAATGTTTGGTATTCATAAACATATAAGCCCAGGCAGAAAGTGCCAACCGTACAAAACAAATAGTATCGGCAAACCACTTTTATTTTTGTAAAACCACCGTGTTAGAAATTACCAAAGATACAACTTATATTGTACCAGAAAAACACTCGTCTCTGTGCTGGCTTTCGAGTCGGGTTCAAAACGAAAAATTTGTTGAAAACTCGTTATGTAGAAATTGGTGTTCTTAAAAGTGCTCGTTTTGGGATATTCGAAGTTTAATTAAAAAAAAAAAATCTTAAAATGTCGAAAGCAAAAAAAAAAAATTTTAATCAGGCTGTTGTATTTTATCAAAAACAAATTATAAAACAAAAAAAAAATACATTCAATTTTAAGAGATTTTTAAAATTCTTATTTTAAATTAAAAAAGATATTAAAATATTTGACTTAAAATAAATAAAAAGAACATTTAAAAATTTTTAAAACCAAGTGTTGTTTTCATGATTTAACAAACTCGTTTTACTTTTTGCGGTTTCATTTTCTAGCACATACACGCCTATTTTTTTTTGCAAAGCCAGTGTTTGCCAGTACAACATTAAAACCAATTAGAAGCATTATCAAATTTGTTTTTATTTTAGCTAATAAGGCCTAAAGTTCTTTATGTAATTAAAAAATGCATTTAATCCATATTTTCCCAACGTTTCGTGAATGTTATGTTCACTTTATCAAGGGATTCGTTGTAAGAAAAATTATTTTTATTACATTGAACAATAATTTTTATTGTAGACAAACATAAAACAGTAAACATGAAATTTAAATTAAACACAAACTTAAAAATTATATCACAGGTTAATTATAATATGCAACACAGTAACTGGCATTAATGTTTTGTGTCTATCTTTTTTTTATATTTCACACATTTGAAAATGATGTAAAATACTGTAACCGAACTGCAATCCCAGAATTGTTGCTGTATACAAAATTTAATTTTCCTCGGTGTTCTAATAACACTTACACCCACGAATTACCGAAATTGCGAATGGTACGTGCTGGAAAATTTGAAGAGCAGATTTGGAATCTGGAGATTAACGTTCATAGGGCCCAAACAACACTTTTATGGGGAGGATTTCCGTGTTATTCAAAATAACTTATATAACATATAATAACACAAGAATTACGTTAAAATTTCAATGATATTTAAAATTTTGAAGAATAAATTTTGTGCATTTTTTTTTTGAAAATGGACTCGTAGCACTTTCAATATAAGTGGTTCATTTGTTGTAGGTTAACTTTGTCTTACTATCAACCGATTTTCATCAAATTTGCACATCACAATAAAATGTGAACCAATAATCTACACCAAGTTTTGTCCGATTCGGACCAAAATTTTCTAATAATAATTGTGAAATAACCACAAAATTTGATTAATATTGACATAATTACGTTGAACGAAAAAAGTGCCACCAGAGAAAACACTTTAGTAGAATAATTTATTTGTTTTTTGCTGAAACAGTTCTAACAAAGTATTTTCTTGATAATGATTAAGTACAAAATAGGAAAAATTTCCCATAAATAAATATTCAAAGTTGTGACAAGGATGTTCAATATATGTTCTGCTTTTTAAATAATTCTAGACATATTTAACTTTGAAATTAACAAATAGAAATTATGCATTTATTGTACAAATGGCAATTAGTTCAGAGCATTTTTACCGAATTTAAGACAGATAGGTAAAATAGATCAGCTACAAAATATTAGTCTACAAAAAAATAGTTATATTTTAGCTAAATTTAACATTATTGCAAGTTTCAAAGCAAAAATAAAACCGTTACCTTTACAAAATTTTAGTTATATTCGAGTTGGATTTTAGTTAATTGAAAATAACAATTTACTCTGCTTAAATTTGGTATTTTGAAGTGTATTATGAAAACATTTTGTTAATGGAAAGATTTTTGTCCTGACAATCGCATCATTTAACTCAGCGTGAATACTTATCCAATACACAAATTTTAATTAATTTTGAAACCATGCCGGTGATAATATTCGGGGAATTGTGTGCATAAATGGACTTACCTGGATTCTCCTTTCTTTACATCACCATAAAAGAAACGTGTTTGATTAGGCAATTTTAGTGCCTGTATTATATTCAAATTGTACTGCAGATACTGGGGATATTTTTCCCAAATTCTTTGAATGTATTGACTTCTTACATTAGCATCGTAGTTTTCATTCAGATATCGAACTACATTATCAGCACTAAAATAAAAAATTATTAATATTTTAATTTAAAACTTTGGTAATATCCCAAGTAAAAAGTTTATATATAATTTTATATAGTTATATAATCCATAATTATAATTGTAAACTTGTGTAACTAACATTGAAAAACTTTTTTAATATTTCAAAGCTTTTTTTCATTATGAAATTTTATTATTTTTTTTAATAGTAAAGCAACGAATGCTATAATTGTAAATTTAATAATTAAATTTTTACCAGTAGACAAGCCCAAGCGGCTGTGCAAGGTCACTAATGTAAATGAATTAAATTTTATTAAATAAAAAACAATAAAAAAATATATGGCGCTATATACAATTAGATATAATTGCATCTGATATTGATTGTTTAAAAATTGGTTTATATGGTGTCATATATAACTATATATGGTCCAATATACAATTATATCTACCTTATATAATTAGATATAATTTCAAAAATTATATGAAATTAGATTTTCCAATTTATTGGATATAATTATATCTAATTATATCAAATTGAATATAATTATACACATAAGACCAACTTACAATGTATGGAGAAAAGAAGTGTTTTTTGACCACCCCTCAATATGTACCTTGGTTTGTTTTAAGATGATTCCCCAAATATTTCGTTTTTAAAAACGGTATTTTTTTAGTTTTTCAAAGAATTTTCTACTTTAGCTAAAGACAAAGTATACAATATTAGTATCATATGAAAGGTTTATAGCTTATGAAAGGACGTGTGAAATCATGTCCCGACATATCTTTGTTAAGGGATATTCTAAAAAAAATGATTTTAAAGTTTTATGTACAGAGATTTTTTTGATATAAATGTCAAATTTTCATATTTCAATCTTTAGATGATTTAAGCAAATACGTGTTTCAGACTTTTTTCGAAATTCGAAATAGTTTGCATTTTCGCAAAAATTCAAATCACCCGGCTAATAATGTTCATATAAGGATACATAAAGGTTCAATGTATGGTTTGCATATGCTCATAAGCATGCATGTATGTCCCTACATGGATACAACTCATGTGTAATTTTAGGATTCTACGACAACGCCTTCCCTAAGCGACGGGGCCTTAAAGAATCATGCGTTTATATGGGGAACATTTTTTTTTTCACTTTTTAGTAAAATAAAATTATGTATTAAAAAAGGTATAAAAATCCAAAATCGGTTAAGAAGTAAATACTGTCCCAGACCACTAATGTGCCAATTATTGTTTGACCGCGAAATTCGAGCACACATCTTAAATATTTTTAAAATTGATTACTGCAAAATTCTTTTTTACTTAACAGACTCAAAATTATGAGATATGAAAACAGTTTTTTTTTTTTTAAGACGTTAACCTGTCCTAAGGTGATATCAAAAACGGACAATTTTTTTGGGATGTTCTTTAAATCACCAATTAAAATTTTAAAAAATTTGCTTCAATAAAATCGAATAAAATGATATTTCCACTCCAGGGACTTGTTTAAAACATCTTAGAGAATAAAAATAAAAAATTTTAAACATATCCCCGGTACTCTTGGGTAGGGCAACGATTTGATTTTTACGGATTTCGAGGAAATTGTGTTTTTTTTAGTAATAACAACGCTTATTTGTCATAAAATATTAAAACCGAAAATGAGCTACTTTTGTAACTTTTGTTGTTTAATTTTATTTTCATTACTCAAGGTTGAACATTTTTTTGTCGAACATCATTAACCCTGTGGACCCAAATGACCTTATTATTTTAATTTACAAAAAACGTAAAAGCTTTGCCTACTACTATTGAATTTACGAAACGGGATTTAAAATATTATAACACAATATTTGAAGATTCTGTGCTAAAAATTTTACACAAATTGAACAAACGTTAACTCGCGAAAAAAAACGCGCAATGTATTTTTTTCCTATGCTATATTTTTATATTTACATCAACTGGAAACCGAATACATTTGCAGATTGGATTAGTGAAACAAAAATTTCTCAAAATTGGTTCTGAGCACCGAGGAAAACGCACTTAATTTGCAAAATTCTAAAAAAATTTCATACATAGATTATGTACTTGCCTAAAGAAAAATTTTGATACTGATATGATATGATTAAAACATAGTTTTACCTCCATATTACATTTTTGGTAATGCGCAAACTAGTTCGAATTAAAAAGAAATCTGAAGCACGTATTTACTTAAATCGTCAAGGATTAAAATATGTCAATTTCACATTTAAATGACAAAAATCTCCGTACAAAATACTTTAAAAAAAAAATTTTTCTTGTTACAGAATATCCCTGAAAAAAATATATGTCTGGACAAGCGTGGACATGTTTTACATACCGTTGGGCGCGTCGTAAGAAAAACCTTTCATATGATATTAATATTAAATAAGTTGCCTTTAGTTAAAGTACAAAATTCTTCGAAAAACTAAAAAAAATTCCTTTCTTGAAAACGGTCCAGCTGATGAGATCTTAATGCCAGACTCGAACTATTTTGGGAATCATCATAAAACAAACCAAAGTACATTTTGAGGGGTGGACAAAGGAAACTTTTTTTTGGTGAGTCGGTCTAATATACATACATATAATTTTTGCATCAACAAAAATTGCGTAATATTTTATTTTTTTTTAATTTCAACTACTTCCATATGTGCTCGGTGGCCAAAAACGCTGATTTATGGTCCCTTTTAACACGGAGCAAAAAGAAATTTTTCTCTGTGTGTTTAGGCACGTTTTTGATATATCTCGGCACGTTAATAATTTGTAAATCAATAAAATATTGCATATTAGTAAAGACAACATTTTGAAAACTTAATAAATTTTAAATGGGTTACCATAAAGCGAAAAACATTATTTTTCTCAGCTAAGAATGCAAAAATGTTTGAAAAAAAAAAACGATTTTTAGTTTTTTTTTGAAAGTCCATAGTTTAAAAAGTGTTTCTTTCCGGTGGATTTAAAGACCAGAATTATATAAAATGTAGATTTAAAGACCTAAATTATATAGAATGTGTTAACTCAAAACAGCTTTTACTTTGTCTGGCTCTGTCCCTAAAATGATAACGTCAGTCTTCGGTTTGTATTTGGAAAGTTTGGTGAAGCGTTGGCAAAGCCATATGAAAAGTTCTATAACAGCGTAAAAAAAGGGTTTTTCCTAGTGTTTTCAATTATTCAACCTAGGCGGTTAACCGGTTAAGACATTATTTGAAAAATTGCTAAAAAGCATTAACCGGTTATTCAGGTTGGTTAATCGTCAAAATTGGCGATTTAAAGCATTGAATGATTTAAAGCATCCTGCGATGTTTTAGACAAACGTGCCTTAGAATCTTGGAGTTTTATTTTGGAGGAAATATTATTAGCCATTAAATGCCACTGTTCCAATTATTTTGTAAAAATTACATTTTTTTTGGATACTTACCCATAAAAAGCTGTTTTCAAAATTTTTACTTTTGGTTAAAAAATATAGTTAAACCCCGAATTTTGTACATAAGCCATTTTTACATTTATCGTGCATAGTTTGCTTACTATTTTTAACTTTTCTTTCAGATTTGTTTAGTTAAAATAAATCCTTAGAGTTACACAGTTTTTCGTTTAAAAGAGACCTAAGAACCTACAGGGGTACCATTTTCAAAATATACGAGTTTTAAATAACGGCTTGTAGAACAAATTATTTTTCTTTATAAACAGTTCTAGTATCGGTTTTTACACCGATGATTTTTGTTAAAAATGTTTCTAAATTGATCCGAAGTAGAATCCAGTTCTAGTTAGGTATATCTTATATTTTTACAGGAAAAAGTTTAAGAATTGTTGTGTTTGGGAACATATTGTAAAAAATGTTCCTGGAAGATGGAAAAGAAAGTCGGATTCCTACAAAATTAATTTGTAAATTGACCGTTGTATGAAATCGAAAGTCAACATTGTCTTGAAATACATGAAAATATTGATTTGCATTTATTTGAATTATTAAAAGAATCTAAACAGAATAACAAATTGTCTATCAAACTTTCTAAAGTTGATAAAAATATCGCACACCCAGTTCAAAAGTGACTCAACTCAAAATTTTGATTTTTCGATTTTATATGTTTAAACTATACACAATATACTTGTTTATCTATAAAAAAAAATATCTGTGTAGTTTGTTGTTGTTATCTGTTGCTAAAAAAACAGTTATGTCTTTCTTTTTGTTTCAATTGGTATAAAAATCTTTTTTTTCGATTTCTGAAAAATGAAAAATTTTGAGTTAAGTCACTTGTGTACTAGGTGTGCGATATGTTATCTAGATGCGTAGGATTGCTTTCAATTTGATGATATTTTATTTAGTTTCTTTTTTCTAAGCTTTTGCAATTTTTTTACCCAGAAAATTGAGAAAATTTATAAGTTTTTTTTTTTATTACTAGAAAAAAAAGAGTGCTTTTAGAGTATATTTATGTTTGTAGTAAATTTTTTTTTAACAATAAATTAAATTATGAAATTAAATGGAAAAACAAAAAATTTTATTCATATTCTAAATAAATAATTTTGAATTGAAATGGAACAAATTTTAAGATTTTATTTTTGATATTTAAAAAATTCAGTTAATATCTTTACATTTGAAATGCAATGAACATTTTTTTTTGCTAAAAGAAAGAAAACTAAGGGCCATTATTACAACTTGCCTTTAAAGTAAATGTTAGTAAAAGATAAATTTAGCTAAAGTGAGGAATAAAGTGAGCTATAATGTTTATCGTTATTACAACTTCCCAATAAAATAAAATTAATATTTTTGATAATGTGGCAGCACCAAACTAAAAACCGATTATTGGTTTATGAATTGGTTTATAAAAATACGTACTTTTATTTATTTGTTTATGCCATGTTCGCACGGTGCTTTGGATTACTTCGCTCTCTGTTTTAATTACTTATTTGAATTACCATGTTCGCACGGCATTTTCTTAATCGGTTTTGACAGTTCTTCTTCTTCTTCTTGTTTTTTTTTTATTAATTTTGTTTATTGCTAAATTTAATTGTTTGTTTGCGGTTGAAATGGAAAGAAAAAGTAAGTAAAAAATATTATTTCAAAGAAATACATAGATATAAAATATTTATTTTCCCAGTAAATAGAAAAGCTGTTAGCAAATGGACTTAATGTAGCGAGCGGGCATTGTTGGAGATATGGCGAGAAAAAATGAGTGAGCTACGTGGTTGCTGGAAAAATAGCCATATACTGCAGGAAGTGGTTTATGAGCTTGAAGCTTGGCAATTGTTCGATATTCTGCAGATGAACCTAAGGCGTATAAACCTATTGCAACTCTTTTTTCTAATGGAATTGCTTCGCGCATATTCGTATCACTTTTTTTAAGTTCATGTAATAACTCACATAACTTATAAAATGTTGCTCGGTTCATCCGAAAATTGTTTTTGAAAAATAAGTCATCTGCCCGCTGGCAGTCTATCTCCCAAAATGAACGAGTTCGTTCCTAAAAATAAATATTATTTGGATTTTAAATAACTTTTATAACATAGTTTTAATAAAGAACTTACTTTTTGCCAAATCAATTTTTCAGGGCTTATTAATATTTTTATAATATGAAGAACTTGCAGCTCTTTCAAAAGCTGCAAATACATTTCCTGTACATTCAACAGGTTGCCCATAACCATATGGTGTCCTCCGCCAATTTTGCGAATAGCCTTCTTCTTACCAATATTTTTTTTATAATTTCTTTTTATTTTATTTCGAGCAAGTATAAAAGTCATTTTTATTTAAAAAAAAAAAATTCATTTTGTAATTTGTAAGCCCAATTGGCCAAATAATAAATACAATATATCATTCCTTTTTTGGATTTCATTAAGTTTTATAATATAAAATTAATTTCTTTGCTTTTGTTTACTTTTTTGTTTATGTTATATTTTGTTTGTTTTTTTTAAGTGCTTTGACAGCTGGTGATGGGAAAAAACCGATAAAAATTAGAGATCACATTGATTTAAAGTAATCCACAGGGTAATAAAAATTGAATTACGTACAAATGAGATAATCCGCTCTCAAAATTTTGTATGACGAATTATGTAATTTGGATCATAATTAGGTATTACAAGCAAACAATAATTTGTGAAATTCGGTTGTGAAATTCGGTAATTTTCTTCTTCTTCTTTATAGAGCAGAAAATGTGGCAACTTTATACACATAAACCTTACATTAAAAGTTAAAGGCAACGTATCTTCCCTTTAGCTTATCGGTCACTTTTAGCTTAAAGTATACTTATAATAACGAAAAACTAATAATGTCAGATAACATCCGAACTTTAGCTATTGGCAAGTTGTAATAATGGCCCTAAATTGCACAAATTGCACAAATTCCAACAATTTTTTTTTTTAAATTTATAAAATAGTGACGTAAGATATTTTTCACTTTAAATTTGTTCATGAAACAAGTGCTGGTAAAGACCTTTTTTTAAACGTTCTTAGAGCACTTTAAACCAATGTTTTGCCAGCAGTATTTTTTCATATACAGTGTTAAATTTTGTGAAACATATACTGGCAAAGCCATTTTAGGTTTTCGCTAGGTTTCGTTCTTTCTCTTTCCCTATTTATTATCTTTCTTCTTCTTGGCCAAACTTTTAACCCCATTTACTCTTTCGCAGATGACAGCAACATTTTACATTAATTTTTTTTTTTTCGATATTAGGTCAAGCCTTGAGGAGGTTGGGAGCAAAAGACAGATTATACATAACGCACTCAATCGTGACCTTTCTACAATCTCTGAGTGGGGTCGTGCGAATATGGTCTACTTCAATGCACGCAAGACCCAATGTTGTATGTCAACCCATAGGGTCATAGGATAAACATGTCGTCTGTTAATTTCGGTGGTATCGATATTAAAGAGTTGAATACTCTTGATGTTCTGTGCTGTAAGAGGTTACGAGCATACATACGTAAGAAATAGTTCTTCTCCTTTTGGCGACTTCTGTTAAACTATCATATTTGATTCTGTCAGAATGCGGTCCATTTTTACACTCTGTCTTTGAATTATAATATATAAAAGTAAATGCATTTCCTTAGTAAGATTATAATTTGTTTATCATTCTTAAATTCTGCAACGCGAAAAAGACAATAATAACCGTCAATTGTTTTTTATTTTTTTTACAAATTATTTTTAATAATTTTTTTTTTCTAATTCGTAAAAATGACAAGATTTCCAAATATTATCCAACAATTTAGAACATGAATTTAACATGAAAAATAGGAACTTTCTTAAGTTTTATTCCAGCGCAACTTAGGGCACTTGAATTTTTAGTTTTTGTGTGCTTTTTCGACTATAAACCAACCAATTTTCGTAAATAATTACACAGTGCAACACAAAAATTCCAAACAAAAAACACTTATCCCAGCCGAAAGTACTCGATGAGAGGAGAAAAGTAATTTCTGGATTTTGCTAGATTCGTTGCCGTTCGTTTTTTATGAGCCTCTATAGTTTGTTCGCCAAATTGGATTTTGAGCACTTTTTTGCAATTTTTCTTCTATTTTTCGCATGGCCATAGCTCGAAAAATGCTGTGAATTTATTTTTGCAGTCTTCAGCAAAGTTGTAGCTCTTGATGAATATATTAAGTCGTAAAAATTTCATCTTCATGCTCAAAACCCCAAAAATGTCGAAAAAAATTACCACTTTTTTCACCGATTTTTTTCCGTTTTTCGACTACAGCTCTTGAACTATTGAAAATTTTACCAAACAATCAAGGGAAGAAATGTAGCCTATAAACGACCACTCCTTGACAAACATTTTTGTAATTTTTTTTTATTTTAATTTTTTATATACGAAACAACAAAATAAATTCGTATTTGTCAAAATCGTTGTTGTCGGAAAAAATCGGTGAAAAAAGTGGTAATTTTTTCGACATTTTGGGGTTTTGAGCATGAAGATGAAATTTTTCCGACTTAATATATTCAGCATTTTTGTTGGCCGAGTCAAGAGCTACAACTTTGCTGAAGACTGCAAAAATAAATTCACAGCATTTTTCGAGCTATGGCCATGCGAAAATAGAAGAAAATTGCAAAAAGTGCTCAAAATCCAATTTGGCGAACAAACTATAGAGGCTCATAAAAAACGAACGGCAACCAATCTAGCAAAATCCAGAAATTACTTTTCTCCTCTCATCGAGTACTTTCGGCTGGGATAAGTGTTTTTTTTTTGGAGTCAAAAAGTTGAATATTGCGTCACTGTGTTATATAATTTGATATGGCTTATATAATTTTTTTTGAATCAGAATTTTTCAAAAATTGAAGATTTTTTTAAATACTTACAAAATTGTCAAAAATATACAACAAAATGTTAATGTTGCACTTAAAATAATATTACAAACTATTATATATTATGTTTCTTTTTAATACTTACACATTTGCATCACAGATTCGATTTATAAATTCATCAATTATCCATGCATTTAATTGCTTTTAATATTATATAAATGCACGGATAAATAATATAGTTTGCTTTCAGATAATTCCGCCTCAAATATTAATCCAAATGTTGCATCATCTGCATGGAGAAGTGAACTATCTTTTTGATAGATATAAAATGATATAGCAGTTAGGCGACAACATGTTAATTCATGTTTATCATGTTGCGATGATTTAAGTAAACATTTTTTAAATGTACTAATGATGTCAGCAAGTTCAAAATATTTAAGAGAATTAATATCTAAATTATATATTTTTTTAATAGCACTATAAATGCTTTCGTCATTCGAATGCTTAGAATGAAATGGTAGAAATCTTAAATAACCATGTTGTTGAATTGGTATATCATTTAAAAAATCCAAAAAATGTTGTATATCGAAATCGATTTCAAGTTCATTTTTAAAAACTATATTACCGAAAATATCATAAAATCTCTTTGAAAATGCGAAATCTTTCTTTGCATTTACTAGTGAAGATTTTTTTGTATAAACAATTTCATGTTCTTTGTATTCATCCTTAGAATTATAAAGTGTTTCCACATATTTAACATATTCCTCCATAGACATTATTTTAATATTCTTCATAAACAGTTTATTGCATATTGCAATAGTCTTTTGGCGTATAGTACAATTTTGTAAGGCACGTACACGTGAAGATATTTTTAAAATTATTTCATAGCTAATCGATTTTGGTAAATCTTGTTCATTTAGTTTTTCCAACCATACATACAAAGCTATTGGCTTCCCAATTGATATCACCCATTATGGTGTATATTTGTATTAAATCACCCTTGAGAAATGAAGAAAAATATTCTAAATTCATAAAGTAACCTTCATAGTTGTAGAGTAAATTTGAATTGGTAGTTTAAGTAAATATTTCAAAGTGTCTGTAGTTAAATCTGAACAGATGAAAGTTTGCAAAAAGAATTCCACAGCCCATCGTACACTAAATTGTTATTGTGTGTAAGTATTCTTAGGTATAGTATATCCAACCATGATGATTGAAGTTGTTTACTTCTAATTAACTCTTGAAGATTCTTCAGAGATGGTAGTATGAGATGTGATTGATTTTCTTCAAGATTTTCCAATATTGTTATGTACAATCTCCAAGATTGTCCAATTTTTTGACATTGATCTGTTGACATCCAAATACTTGTTAGGCTACTAAATTCACACCGATAAACATTGCAACATTTTCTTAAAAGATATAACCACATTTTCGATGTCTTCTTTCATCTGATTAAGTAATTGTTGTATTGTGGCAACTATTGTTGGTTCATCATGTATATTTGAATTGATTTGATATAATTCATCGAATAGTTGTATTAAAATGTCAATTTCTGTATCTTTGCAATCTGAGAATTGGTTTTTATTTCTAGGCGCTGTGACACATTTGACCATAGACTTTGCATTATATCAATATTTTCCGGAAACATTTTTATATAGAGTTGAAGACAAGCTGTAGCGCTTGATATTAGATTTCGGTTTTTTATTTCTGGCAATAGAGTAATTATTGTACAAATGCCTAAAATAAATATGAAAATTTAGTTTTTTTTTTGTATTAAAATTAACAAATTTGAGATAAAATTGTTATAAATTTGGGATAATATACAAGGTGTAGGTAAGCAAGCCCTCTTCTCGGTACTATATAAAAAAATTAAGTGATATGTAATTAACTATAATATATATATTATTATAGTAAAGTTAATATCGATAATTATAATCAGGGACCGGAAGTTGATACAAATGCATGTTTTTCCTTTAAATCTGAGAACAGGTTAAACAAAATAAAGTTCTATAAATACCAAAAAAAATTTATCTCAGCGTTTTTTTTCGTTTCGTTTTTACTTAACTCACAGTGAAAGTCTGCTGTGTAAAGAGTGATTTTTTAGCAACTTTCTTTTTGGCAACACTGTTTTTGTCAGCTCAGCTGTTTTCGTGTAACATGTTACTGTTAAAACATGTTCAGTTTGGTCTATAATGTAACCATGAATCGACTTACAAACGAACAGCGCTTGCAGATTATTGAACTTTATTATCAAATGTCATGCTCGGTTAGAAAATGCATGACTTCTTCCAATTTATGATCAGTTTGGGATACCTTCCAAAGCTGCTATTCGGAATGTTGTGACTAATTTTTGCACCAAATTTACATTAGAGTATGTTAATATATGAGCCTTTTTGCAAATAAAGATTTTCATATACTTTCATTTGCCCATATATGCGAACATTAATTCATAAACAATTATAATTTATTCAGATTTTAATTTGTTTAATAAAAATCAATCATATTTTTTCAATTATGTTTTTTTTCTGCTTACAACTTCTTACTGGCAAAAATGTTCGTACACATGCAATGCAGCGGAGCGTTTCAAATCAAGGTACGAAACACTCAGTATTATTTAAGAAAAGGCTCGTTGGGCTGAACTTAATGATTTTTATCGGCAATTCAACTGGAAACTGTGTTTTCTCGATGATAATGTTGATGCCGCCGCGAAAATGGTGGAGAACATAATCGTGCTTGGAATGAAGTATTCATTCCATCAAAGCACATTTCTATTAAAGCAAGACGTAAGTCTTGTAATTGGCGTAATAATTAGTAATTGGCGTAATAACGAAACGCCAATACTGAATTGCTACGCAAACAGGTGAGAAAGGCTTGTGCCAAAGTACTAAGTCGCGAAAAGTTTCTGTACGAACAGCATCTTTTTGCTAAAGTTCTTTCTGCTCCTAAGGGCAGTAGAGCTTTTGGTCATTTGTTAAAAGAGTGAGGAGTAATGCTAGTTCATCTACTTATAAAGGATGACCACGCATTCACTGATCGGTTGAGCTCGTGTCGTTAAAAGGGTTCTTGCGGATCTAAACGTAAAGAAGTCACCGGGCCGATGGCATTACCAGCACTGGTACTGAAACAGTGCTCTCGACGCTAGCTCGTCCATGGGCTAACCTGTCAGCTCTTTTATACCGTGCAGGTGGTCTTCCCTTCGTGCTGGAAGGTTGCTAATGTTCAACCAATCCCCAAAAAGGGTGCGGCTAATAATCCTGAAAATTACCGTCCAATTGCAATATGTTCTGCGCTCTCGAAGGTGATGGAGAGCATGGTCATCTACCATCTTGTAAATTATGGAGGCCAACTCACTTATTAGTGATCGACAGTATGGCTTTCGTAGAACTCGTTCTACGGGAGATCTGTTGGCGTTCCTTTCGGAATGTTGGAGTCGGGCCCATTGACATGTTGGTGAGAACAAGGTAGTTGCCTCTAGATATTTCCAAGACGTTCGATCGTTATCAAACTAATTGCCTTTGGTGTCGGTAATGCTTTCTCTCGATTTATCTCGAGTTTTCTCAGAGATCGTACTATAGTGTTGTTATAGATGGGGTCTCATCCGACGAGTTTCAGTTATGTTCAGGGCTACCACAGGCTGGCTTTTTTCTTCATCCCTTTTTCTCGTCTTTCTTAATGACCTCCTTGGTCGAACAATCAATCCCATTTACTCCTTTGCAGATGACAGCAACATCTGTCATTCTTTTTCCTTCGATCATAGGCCAAGCCTTGTGGAGGTTGGGGGTAAAAGACAGATTATGAATGACACACTCAATCATGACCTTTCGACAATCTCAGAGTGGGGTCGTGCGAACAGGATCGATTTTAATGCTCGTAAGATCCAATGTTGTATGTTGACCCATAGGTCCGTGGACTCAACTATTTCATCTGTGTATATGGATGGGATCGTTATTGAGGATTCAGATACTCTTGATGTTCTGGGCATGAGAATACAGTGTGATGTCCGTTGCACAGATCACATTATTCAAGTATCGAAGGAAGCTTTCAAGTGTCTTGGTTTTCTAATCAGTGTAAGAAATACTTCACTCCATCTGATCTCCTTAATATATGTATATACCTCCTACATCCGGCCCGAAGATGGAATATAACTCCATATATTGGCAGTTGCTTCAAAGACTATTTGGGTCTTCTGGATCGTGTGCAACGGAGAGCGTTGATGCTTATCAACGACAGTAGGGTTTCGAACTCTTTGCAGCATAGTCGAAATGTGGGTTGTGTGACTTTGTTCTATAGATATTACCATGGGAAGTGTTCTGCTGAGATAAGCCGACTCATCCCGAGGGACCGGGTCTCTATTCGTACTACCCGATGTCAAGTAGATCTCATCCGTTGTTGTCTATAGCCCGGCAAATCGTACAACGCATTACAGAGAAAATTCGTTTTTCAGTCGCACTAGTTGTATGTGGAATTGTCTCCCTGCGGAGGTCTTCCCCGCAAATGACAATTTAGAAAAATTCAAGTCAAATGCCACAAAACACTACTCCTCTTTCCTCCTGTGAGTTTAATACTTAAATTAGTACATGGTCTTAATTATAAAATAATTATAATTAAAAAAATATATCCGTTACCTTCAGAGATAACATTCAATACCGCTAAAATACGGTTATCGATTCCAAACCGTTCAACTGACTAGCGTTATCCACAAATACAGCAAAATACCCTAACCGATATAACTAAAATCTCAAAATCCTTAAAATACAGTTACCGAATAACTAAAATACCGCTAAAATACCAATACCAAAATAACTGAAACAGCGATATCATTAAAATACCGTTACTGAAATACCGTTATCCTAAAATAACGTAACCGATATAACTAAAATAACGTTACAGAAATAAGTAAAACAACGTTACCGGGGGGATAACAGCTATCGAAATAACCGAAATAAGAGAAAATAGCGTTGCCATTACCGATACCCCATCGACTGGATTACCATCCATTGTTAGCTTAGCTAGCAAGAGGCTTAAAATTTAAGCCGTAAAAGCTAAAGTAAAAAAGAGACGACGGAGGCTTTGTGCCGACTTGAAGCTACTCGATTTCGACCTCTGGTATACTTGAGCAATCTAGTTCGTTTGAGTGAGCACTTTTTCTAGTTCGATTGATTTGAATGAACTAGGTCGCTTGTTTAATCGATCTTTGACAATTTAGTGCAATCGTTAATATTACAATTTTTTGGATCGTTTGTTTGATAATTTTTTAAAGAATTATTATTATTGCTATTAATTAATAATGACAACATATGTAAAAATTAAATTTTAAAGAAATAAATTAAAAGTAAAAAAAAAAATGTGGTCAAAAAAACATTTTTATATACTTCGTTTAAAATAGACTTCAAATTTAATTAAAAAAATAAGGTACCTATTGAAAAAACTATTAAAAGGAAAAAAATTGTCGAGTAAAACGAACATATGTAAGATTGAACTAAACCGGATAACGGTGAACTAAATCATAACGTTCAATTGAACTAGTTCGTTCGAGAACTACTACTGGCAGTGTTGACAGAAGTAGGGGAAAATCCAATATAGGTTTTTGCTTTCAAATAACGGCGTAGGGGGAAAGGGACAGATATTTCAAATTAGTCAAAAACGTAGTACTGATTCCAAATAATGCAAATCTTTTCAAAAACAGCTATTTCTACATTTTTTTTTGTAAAATTATTGGTAGCGATTCCTATTCTCACTTTCACCATTCACCTCAATTTTCGAATCTCATTATTTCCCGTGTGTTAATTATATGTCCCATTTTGATTTCTGATTTTCAATATTTGTTTATTGTAAAGACGAATGGATAAGAAAAAATTTATAATTTGTATTATTTTAGAGAAAATGAGGTTCGAAAACTGAGGTGAATGGTGAAAGTGAGAATAGGAATCGCTGCCATTATATTTTGAGAGACAATATTTCCGTAGAAAACCATTTTAATAGATATTTCTACATTTTTTGTAAAATTATTATATTTTCAGAGACAATATTTCAGTAGAAAAAATTAGTTTAATAGATGATTCTTTGCTTGTTTTGTAACAAACATACTCCTTGGAAAGTTACTTAAGGAAGTTATCCTTTGGAAAAACTGTGGATTTTAGACCTATTAGCATCCTTCCCTCGTGTTTCGAAAATTATGGAGCATGTATTGAAAAAACAAATTTAAGACTATATTAATCAACATGACTTGTTGAAGAACATTCCATATGCTTACAGGGAGAGGCATAGTAACATCTGCTATGTTAGTGGGACATCACTGAGACTGTTAGGGAGCATTTGAATGAGCATAGGGAACTGTGTACTGGTATCTCTAGACCTTACCAAAGCTTTTGATCGTCCTAAATCACAACATTCTTATTGGAAAACTGAAAACGAAAAACTTGGATTTTCGGTAATGGCTTGTAAATTGATACATTCTTATTTGCAAGGGAGGTCGCAGTTTGTAAGAGTAAATGGGAATTTAGTCTAGTATTATTCACACATATTCTGGAGTGCCACAGGGATCGGTCATTGGGCCTATTTTATTCTTACTTTATTTAAATGATATTGCTGATTGCTTGGATCTAAGCTTGGTTAAGCCATTTATATTTGCGGATGATATTCAATTGCTATTTGGTAACTGCAGAGAATTTCCTGAGGTACTGACAGCGGTAATTAATTTTACACTTGATAGGTTAAATAACTGGATGACGATTTTTTCTATTAACCCTTCCAAGACAAAGGCTATCATGTTTCGTAATCGTTATTGCAGAGTAGATTATCCGGAAATACATTTTGCTGGTACAAAACGTTGATTTGTCCAATCGCTTACGTGCTTGGGTGTTTATAATTGACGAATGTCTGAATTTCGGCCAGCATATTGACTCCATCTCCGCTAAAGTTACATTAGGTCTTAGAAAATGATAGAGTTGTGGACTGCATCTTTCATAAAGTATAGTGCAGGCGTATGCGTTGTTAATGTCTCATGTCAATTATTGCATTGAAGATTGATTCTGGCACATGGTGTTATGATTTGACTAGGATTGAACTTATTGTTAAAAGGAATTGTGAGATTTGTGTATGGTGTTGGTCGACGTGATCATGTTTCCTGCGAGCTTTGAAAATATTCTGGGTTGTTCATTTAATGACTACTTGCGGTTAAGAATTTGTTATTCTTTACAAGATAATGTACTATGGTGTTCCGTATTATTTATTTTCAAGATTCACATTCACGAGATATACTACAACGCCACGTATTGGTTGAACCCCTTATTCATGTAGGATCTTTGCTCAATCTTTCATTATTAGAACTTGTAGTGATTGGAACTACTTACCATACCATTTGCAAAAATTTCACGTTAACACCTGGGTACTTTTAGGCACATGCTTTTAGCTTACTTCCGAAGTAATTCATAGTTGTATCATTTATTTGCCTCTTATTATTAAAAGTTGTGATCGATAGGGACTTGCTGTATAATGACGTTGTTGTGCCTCTGCCATAAATCCAAAAAAATTAAATTTAAAGCATACGATTTGAAACATTTGATACTTTTCTTTTCTTTTTTATATAATCCTGTTTTAGGGATATTTTTTTATGTATATACGGCTATTTACATATAACATAAGAAATTTTGTAAATATTTATGATGATTTTGTACAATGTATTAACAATGCACTTTGGCCTAAGTGGCTTATTGCGTTGCTTTTATTCCAACGAAGCATATTTCGGCTAATCAAAACACAAGTGTTGGTTTAACCAGACGTGCAAAAATGCAGTCAGAATCCAGAGAGGGCAGCGTTCAGTAATTGGCGTTCGAATAAGAACGCCGTTACTGATCTGCACCCGCAAAAAGGCGAGAAACCGAGTGCGCCAAGGTACTTAGACGTGAAAAGGATTTTATACGAACAGCGTCTACGTGCCAAAGTTCTTTCTGATCCTCGGGGCAGTAAGACCTTTTGGTCGTTTGTTAAAAGAGTAAGGGATAATGCTAGTTCTTCTATTCCAACTCTTTTAAAGGACGATCAATCATTCACTGACCCGGTTGATAAGGCCAACCTTTTCGCTGAACTTTTGCAAGAAAATTCTTTCTTGCCGGAAAGCGATCAACCACTGCCCGTTCTCGAAAGGGTATCCTATACTATGCCTTTGATTTTCTTTCGGGCCCGGGCAGTCAAAAGGGTTCTTCTTGCGGATCTCAACGTAAATAAGTCACCGGGGCCGGATGGCATATCAGCACTGGTGCTGAAACAGTGCTCTTTAACGTTGGCACGTCCATTGGCAAAACTTTTCAGCTCTTCGTACCGTGCGGGAATTTTCCCCTCATGCTGGAAGGTGGCCAATGTCCAGCCTATCCCTAAAAAGGGTGCGGCTAACAACCCTGAAAATTACCGCCCAATCGCAATTTGCTCTGCGCTCTCCAAAGTGATGGAGACCATGGTTAACCACCATCTTGTGAAATATTTAGAGACCAATTCACTTTAAATGATCGACAGTATGGCTTCCGTAGTGGTCGATCTACGGGAGACCTGTTGGCGTTTCTATCGGAACGTTGGAGCCGGTCAATCCACCGCTTTGGTGAGAGTAAGAAGTGGTTGCTCTAGATATTTCTAAGGCGTTCGATCGTGTGTGGCACGGGCACTCGTGACTAAGCTAGTTGCTTTTGGTGTCGGTAATGTCTTCTCTCGATTTATCACGAGGTTTTTCTCAGAGAACCCGCACACTATACTTGTTGTTTTAGATGGGGTCTCATCAAACGAGTTTCAGCTAAATTCAGGGGTACCGCAAGGTTCTGTTCTTTCTCCTACCCTTTTTCTATTTTTATTAATGACCTTCTTGGTCAGACCATCAACCCTATCTACTCTTTTGCAGATGACAGCAACATTTGTCATTCATTTTCATCGATCACAGGCCAAGCTCTTTGGAGATAGAGGGCAGGCTGCAGAGACATGAATGACACACCTCAATCAAGACCTTTCTACAAATCTCCGAGTGGGGTCGCGCGAATAAGGTCGATTTTAATGCACGCAAGACCCAATGTTGTATGTTAACCCACAGACGGGCTGTGGAATTGACATTGTCATCTGTAACTATGGATAGTATAGGTATTGAGGAATCGGATACTCTTGATGTTTCTGAGCATGAGAATACAGTGTGATGTCCGTTGGAATAAGCACGTATTTCAAGTGTCGAAAGAGGCATTCAAGTGTCTCGGTTTTCTAAAACGGTGCAAGACTTACTTCACTCCATCCGATCTCCCTTACTATTTATACCAGCTATATCCGTCCAAAAATGGAATACAACTCTCATATATGGGCAGGGGCTCCATTGTCTATTCTGAAGCTTCTGGACCGTGTTCAGGGGAGGGCGGTGAAGCTTATCAATGACAGTAGTGTATCCAACTCTATTGATTCATTGGAGCATCGTCGGAATGTGGGTTGTGTGACACTTTTCTATCGATATTACCAGGGGAGATGCTCATCTGAGATAAGTGAACTTATTCCACGAGCCCGAGTTTTTATTCGTAATACTCGCTTATCTAGTAGAGCACATCCGTTTGTAGTTGATTGTCCTGTGTTTCGCACAACGCATTACAGAGAAAATTCGTTTTTTAGTCGAACGATTCGTATGTGGAACAAACTTCCCGCAGAAGTCTTCCCTGTTACTTACAATTTAGAAAAATTTACTACTTCCCTCTTTCCTCCTTCCCCATACCTTATTTTCCTGATCATACAATGCACTGCATGAGTAGGGGCATCCCCTGAGTATTGGTTAAATTATAAAAAAAAATAAATAAAAAACTAGTGTTAAATTTCACCGACGAAAAGCAATACAGTTTTTAATGGGTTGTGTAAAAATAAGCCAAATAGAAATGATTTTTGACGAAATAGAAACCGCTAGTATAAATTAAATCTTTTTGATAGCTACCCCCCAGCTAACTCGATTCGAAAAGAAAATGTACGAATACGAACAAATTGTACCGCGTAATACGATTTCGTACTTTTTTCTCGAAAGTAGACATTTTTTCTCCATTTCGAACAAAAATCTCCCTTTCGAACATGCAAACTGTATTACGAAGATGAACTGTTTTTGCGATAAAAACGATCGGAAATTGTTCGAAAGCTATTTTGCTAGTGACAAGTGAAAACATAATAAAAATGTAAGTATTTACACATTTAAAAAATAAAAAGTGATTAACAAATAAAGAAAACTTGATATTGTTCATTTATACAAAAAATATTATTAAATTACCCAATAAACATGTTAATTAAATCTAATAATATTTGCGTTTTCAATTTATAAAGGCAAGCTAAAAAAGAAATTTATACACAAATAAAAAACAATATGAGGTAATGGTCGACTTCATGGTCACGCATTCAGACTTGCCAAAAGGGCATCTAAAAGTCACAGATGCTAAGAATAGGTCAAATAATTTGTGGCAAAAGTTGTGTTCGGATTTGAATGCTCTCGGACCACCCGAATATGATGTCCATGGCTGGAAAAAAGTAAGTTGTGTAATGAGCGTTTTTAATAATATATTTTAAAAACATCTTTTTTCCAATAGTTTGGGGCCGATTAAAGACTCATGAAAAGCGAAATGCTGCCGAAACCGAAGCAGCATTTCTGGAACCGGAGTGGTCCAAGCAGATACTGCTCCCTTACTCCATTGGAACAGCAAACGTCCAATTTGCTATCAATTCAAGAGGAATTATACCATCTTCATCAAAACCACAAATAAACGCAATCAATTTTATGTTTAAAACGAAAAAACAATTTCTTTTTTGATTCAAATTTTGTTTTTGGGATTTTTTTTAATTTGACATTTGATAATAGTGTTGCAACGTTTTCTTCAGTTTGTTCCCTCTTTATTATGAATAAATTCTGTAGTCGTTTCCGAATGAATTACACAGTATGCATTTACTTTCGATCGGAAGTTCTTTTCGAAAAATTTTGATTTTTGATTCGAGTTACGCGGTAACCCCCCTGGTATTATTTTTGT
>JAEKOY010002556.1:0-11308 GCA_021234595.1 Delia radicum | reverse complement strand
GAGATATAGCAAAACGTACAAAAAGTTTGCTCTACAGGAGTGTTAATACAACCACATAATAGAAAAAGGCTAGGTCCGGGAGAGATCCAGAGTGATAAATTTTAATAAATCAGTTAGTTTTTGCTAATGCAAAAATTTCATACAATTAAATGGTAATTAATTGTTTTGCCATTAGCATAGTGAACTATTGCTAACGGAATTTAAATGCTAATGAAAAAATCCCAAGTGTGATTATTAGTAAACTTCAACTAACTTTTAAGTTGAATTATGTGATTATTTCCCACTATTGCTAATGTAAAATGTCATTATAAAAGAAGGTGCATGAAAAATTGACAATTCGTATCTCCAAAACTCAGAAATAGTAGATATGGATAGACAAAGAGGGTTAACGTGCCTAAAGGTTCTAATTTTAAATTGTTAGTTACTTATCTTAAGAATTTAAATCAACTAAGACTCAGTTAGGGTCATTTTACCTGAGAGTTAATTTAGAACACCCGAGGTAATTTGTCGGTGTTGTTAGTATACTACACAGTAATTTCAATTGAATGACTTTTTTTTAATAATAATTTTAGTGTATGCCTTGGACTTGGTTTATTTCTTTAAAAATACAATTTTATATTATATCCTGTTTACTTATGCTTTTGGTTGAAATACAACTACGATATTCCATAATTATAGGATCAACTATATTTGCCATATCAATAGTGGCAGCCACCATGTGGTCCTTGGGACCAACATATGAATATGGTTATACGTAAGTTTAATGAAATACTAAATAGGTAAGTTAATATTTGAAACTATTGAATGATTTTTTTTTAGTACAACATTATTGTATGAATTGGTGAACTTTAATTTAGTACTGGACAATCTATGTTTATTCATCATACCATATTTACTGGGCATTTGTTTGGGGCATATAGTTTTTAAGGCTAATCATAATATAGATATTCACCATCGTTTTTATTGTCACAGGTAAATATACAGTCATCAATTTAGTATTATTTACAGTAGTCATGTTAACAAAGGGCAGGCGCGGATCCTGGAAATGATTTTGGGGAGGGAAGTTAGAGTATTTTTGATGAATTTTTGTTGAATTTTCAATTCTTTTTGATTTTTTTTGTATTGAAAATTTTTATTTTGGGTAGGAAATGTGCTATTTTCCCTCCCCCTGGATACGCGCCTGCAAAAGAGTAATGGGTATTAAAGTATTTGAGTATATTCCAGCAAAAACATTGCAATGACAGGTCATTTCCTTAAAAATTAAACAAATAAATGATAGGGCATTACCTATTGCATTACTTTAAAATACAAAAGAATTACTTACTGGTAATGAGTTCTAGATTACTTATATGAAATGCAAAATAATTAGTTACTGGTAATTGGTTACATAAGTATAGATTTCATATTTTTGATTCCAATATTGTATTAATTTGTTTTAAAATTGTTTACAAGTAAATTTTCCAATCTAAAGTTATTTAATTTTTTTTTAAGATTTCTTCAAAATAAAATCAGGTAACTCAATCATGTTTTTTTGTAAGCGAGAGGGTAATGAATTTTGGGTCATCGCGAACAAAAGTAATCAAGCGAGTAAGTAGCCTGGTAACTAGTGCATACCTTTTGCTGGGATGTTCTAATTCTGTTCACTCAATACTTAAAAGCATCAACACTAGGTTATATAAAAACATTTTGTTGGTCCTATCTTTAGTGGCACCAATAGGCTATAAAATTGGGATTGGCTAAGTTTCAGATCAATCCAATAATATTAACGTCTCATTTAGGTTAAAGTTACACATAGTTAGGACAATGATATTTACATTAGATTTCTGATATTTTGGATGTTGCAACTAAATTTTAGTTGAATTAACCGAACTTTGTTGTGTGAAAACTAATGTTAAGTTAAGCCAACCGTCTGAAATTCGTAATAACTGAATCTGTGTAGTAGAAACCGAATTTCAGTTGGCAAATAGCTAAATTTTTCTCTGTGTGTTGGAAAAATAGCGGCTTTTTACAAAAACTCCTAGTTTTTGTCCTTAAAATCGAATCATTTGTCCTAGGATTATAAATTTTGGTCTTATTATTATTTTTGCTAAAACTGATAGATTTAGTAGTATTAAGCATTAATCAGGCCAGGTAAAAGAGGCCACTTTAAAAGCAAATATAAGTGGCCTTAGTTTTTGGAGAAAAAAAAATTTTAATTGTCGTAATAGTTTTTATTCTAAATGATAAATTAATCGATGCATAGATCCAAATCGATTAAGAACTAGCCACGAAATTCGAGCACACATCTTAAATGTTTTTTAATAAATATCAAAAACAACATAACGAGCTTTAAAGCCCGGATACTACGTTTTGTGATTTCAATTTTAAAATCTCTACCTTAATAGAATTCTATACGTGATTAAAGGTGGAATTTCATTCTTTTAAAACCCATTTATACCAAAATTATATAAAAACCCCTAAAAAAATATTCAATAAATTAATCCATACCACAAAAAAACAATTTTAAATTTCAGAATTTATGCCTAAATTGTTGTGCAGGAACGCTAAGGGGAAGACTACCTCGTTTTGTCCCTCCCTGTAAATATTTTTTAATACCCATAACATATTCAATTTAGCCAAACATTTTTAGGACGGCAGCTTCACATATTGCATCGTGATGCTGGTAAATCAGAGATAGGCAGAGAGATTTGTGTCGTTGTGTAAGTGTGCTGTAGCTCTCTATACTCAATGCACTTAGAGAAACTTATAGTTAAAATAAGAAAACGTACATAATAAAAAAAAAAAGAGGAAAACCGCACTTTACATTGCGTTTCCAAAAAAAATATTGCCCCCCTCGGGAATTAAAAAAGAATTTTTTTTTCTATCTTCGGTTTTTTTTGGGCCGGGGACCTAAAACTGGTATGCGTAGAAACATACAAGGTTGGTGGGTACTTAAATGAAAAGCGGTTTTCCCGTCAGATTTCAAAATGATATTATTTTAATGATCCGTCATCCGTATCGCGCTCTAGGTATATTTTGAAACAATCCCTGGGGGCCCACGGAAAAAATATTTTTAATTCTGGAGACAACCACCTATTTTTTTGTTAGGAACGCCTGTAAAGTGCAGTTTAGTCACAAAAAGTATTTCATATAATTTAATGTTTTTTTTCCAATAAAAATAATGAACCACAACCAACAAAATTAGAAAAAAAATTTAATGAATTAAAACATGGTTTTAAAGTATTACAACCAAAAAATTGTTCAGATTCGTAGATTTGGTAGATTAAAAAAGTTGTATGTGGGTTCAAAATTATTAATCGATCAATGAAAAAATAAAAAAATTACTTCAATTTATTATACAAATATATAATATTATGACTAGCATAATATTACTAAAGACGCAGGAAAATCAGCAGCTTTGAACTTAAAAAAACATCCTAATTCATTAACAGGCATTCTTTACAGAAAAAGCTTTAGAAATCTTCGTGTGGTATTGTTTTTTATAGCAACTCCTGTAAATGAAACAAGCAATTTAACAAATTTTTTTATTCCATATTACCTTTTCGACTATTATAACGGGTTTTTTTACAAGTTGTAAAGTAAAAACAAAACCTTATTTGAACCAGTTAAAACTCAAATTTTTTTAAGAAAAATTGTAATATTAGTAATGCATTTCAATGAAAAAAAATAGAAAAACTACAAAGCTAATAACAGTGTCATATACATAATTTTCCCTTGGTAAATAGCAGCGTGACAACGTACGTTGACATACATGGATTACCGAAAAAATTTTTCGCTAAACAAGAATTCACATTCAAATGTTCATTCATTCTCACAGTGCATATGAAACGAAAAGCGTAGAATCAACCTGCTCGTTCGAATGCTCATGCGAGACCAGTGATGCAAAACGTGTGCACAATAGGGCCATTTGTGGCCACTTTTGACTGTTTGATGACCCTGTGGTACTTTCTTATCTATTTTGGCCCTTTCAGCTCAAAATTGAACTAACTACTTTAAAAAACCGTTTAGTTCAGACTTTTATTAAATTTGCCTGGTTTTAGTTTTATTCGATAGAGAGCATATGCTAGTTCCTTAGAGAATGACAAACGGGGAGTTGTTTAATTTTTTATAAAAATCGCATTCAAAAGTATATATTTTCGTACCAGGAGGTCAGGTTTTAAAAATTTTTGAATGCAGGACGATAACATTTTAAAATCTTTTTATATTTGTCCAAATTTTTAAAGAAGGTGCCGAAATTAATTTTTTGATTAAAAAAATGTGTTTTTGGAGGCTTTTAAAAATGTTATGTTATCGCAAGAGCGGAAATAATTGATGAGAATTCATAAAATATGTTAAACTTTCTTGTCAGATTGGTTTGTCCTTGCATTTTTAAAAAAGCATTAAAATGACGAACTCTAATTAACAAATTAATATTATTTTTATTTTAGTAAAAATCTAATAATAGAATTTTTTAAAAAATATGGCCCTACAGGGATGATAAATGGGATTTTCAAATAGTACCAACCAGCATAAAAAATAGTACTTTTTCGACCCTCATAGTACTAAATACAAGTTTTTATTATAAATTAACGTTTTTAAAATTTATTTGTATATAAAACAAAAAATTAGTTGATTTTAGTTACAGAATTTATAAAAATTATCAGACTATTTCTTAAGTTCACCTTTTTTTTGCAAGGAAATCTATTTCATTACTCATTCGATTTTAGAATCACAATGCAAATTTGAAGATGTTGGCAATGGCCTTTTTTCAATTGTACTTTTTTAAGATATTTATTTTTCTCTTTTCGAACACTTTTTTTTTTACTCGAACTCAAATAAATCATCTTTAATCAATTACATTTACAACGATTGGATCCAAATAAATACATTTGTTCAATGTTAATTTATGTATGGGTAATTGAATTAAATGTTGAATCTTGAAGTTTCTCTGAAGTTTCTAAAAATAGAACTGTTGTGTTGTTGGAGTTGTAGTTCTGAGATTATGTATGCAAGAACAAAAGTTCTTTTTTTTAATCACAACAAAACTCGACCTGACGATAGATCAGTGCGCTAAAGTGCTCTGTCTAACGTGTGGTGCGAGTGCATGTGGCATTAGAAATCAGTTTATCTATACCACGATCAGTGATTGCACAGAAAATTTCATATAGGACGCAATCGAACAAATAAATACATAACACATATTACATTATTCAAAAACAGGGTCACTGACGAAGGTTCAATAACAGAAACTGCGCAGTCTGATTCAGGAAAATAGAAAAATTTACAATGTAGTTATGATTTTTAGAAAATACACTCATTCTTCTCTACCACGTCTTTCACAATTAAAACTAAATAAAATTGCATATTAATTATAGTATTAATTGCAATTGTGTGAAAAAGACGTTAAAATTCAAACTCAATCTTTAATTTTATTTATATGTAAATAGTACTAAAAGAGTCAAAAGAGTACCATGGTACTTTTCCGGATCAAATAGTACCCAAAAAAAGTACTATAGTACTAATTCATTCCTGTGGCCCTATCAATGGTATTTTGGCCCTTTTAAATTGTAAATTTGGCCCGAAACAAAAAAACTCAAAATGCATCACTGTGCGAGACTGATTGTTTTTTTCAAATTTTTTTTAATGTGTGAGGGCATGTAGGTGTGAGAGCAAAAACGCGCGTAGTGGCGCAGCGTTTTTCTTCGAAATATTCAAAACCAATACGCTGCCCTACCCAAGTCGCTGGTAGGCCGCTGCCTACCCAGTTTTAAAAACGTTTAGGATGTGTGCTCGAATTTCGAGGTCAATTGGTATTTGTCGCATTAGTGGTATGGGGCATTTTTTATTACTGGACACGTTCTTAACCTATTTCGGATTTTAATACCTTACTGAATACATAATTTTATCTATATATCGATTAATTTAGAATAAGAAGTATTACGACATTAAAAATTTTTTTGCAAAAACTGAATAAAAGATTTATATTTGGTTTTGAAGTGGTCACTACGACCTGGCCTGATTAATGCTAAATACTACTAAATCTATCAGTTTAAGCAAAAATAATAACAAAAAATTTATAAGAATAAAATTTCTTATGAAATAAGACTCAAATCACATTCCTAGGATACATGGTTACGATTTTAACGACCAAAAACTAGGATTTTTCGTACAAAATAGTTATTTTCCTAATTTTAACCTCAATTAGGCACGGGCTAATATTATCGGGTTGATCTGAAACTTAGACAACCACATTTTCTAGCCTATTGACACTTTTTAGGAGGGTGCCTGATGGAAAATCCAAACTTGATTTCTTGTGACGACCCTAATCTACCCCCGATCAAAAATAGTTAAATACCAAAAATTAAATCATATCTTTTATTATATATAGTAGATCGATATTTATTCTTATCCAAGTTCATCTCAAAATTGGGGTATACAGTAATATAAAATTAGAACCCTCAAATAAATTACTGGATAAAATTATATCAAAATTTCCCTCAAATGAGGGATCCAATTTGATATTAATTTAGATTCTGATGGATACCACATATTTCATGAGATTAACTTAGATATAATTAGATCTAAAAAAATATGTAATTTTGTGGTCAATTGAGTTAGATATTTTGAGATTAAATTGGATTATGGATGGGGTTATATATCACAATATGTCATTGTATCTTATACGTATCGAAAATTTTAATGATGTTGAACGATATATAATCATATCTCAAACTGTCATATATGGAATCCCACATAATTATATCTTACTTCATTTATTATCATATATAAATATCTCTTAAGTTGTATTATACATATGGCACCATATATAATCATATCTTATAACACATAAAACGTATTTTTTATAAGATAGTATAAATTATTATATCTTAAATCATATAGCCCATATGTCACCATACATTATTACATATTATATATGAGAAAATACAAGTCATCTGTTTCACTTGTTTTGATAATTTTGAAGTGCTGCCAAGTTTTTCAAAACTTCACAGGGTGAATCATCAAGTTAAATATACAGTCCTTTTTTAAACTTTTAAGTATGTCAAACCTAGAAGACCAAACTGTTGGCCCGCGGGAACGTAAATAAAAGGTTTTCTGGCAGATACATCACCAGAATTGCAAAATGAACGACAAACTGAAACAAGAAGAGTAGGAGACTTGAGTGTAGATGATCTTAGAATGATTATAAAGGAGAGTAATAAAGAAGTATTGGATAAAATATCTTCTATTTCAAACGCCGTAGATATTTTAAAAGAAGAAAACTCAATCCTAAGGCAAGAAGTGGACGGTTTGAAAGCTGATAAGGAGATTGATAGAAAACGAATCACTCAATTAGAGTTGCAAATAAAAAGCAAAAATTTAATTTTTAAAGGGTTAAATGCAAAAAGTTCAGCCAATGCAGTAGTTCGAAAAATTTGTTTCGGAAAACTTAAATTACCTAAAACCGCAATGATAAGATCCACCAGGAAACTTTATGAAAGAGAAGAAAAGATGACCGTGTTAGTAGAATTGGACTCAACTGAAAGTGTACACCATATCCTTAAAAATGCAAAAAATTTAGCTGGAACCTCAATTACGTGGAAAAAGATTTGAATGCGGAAAAACAACAAGAAAAAAGAGTTATGCTTCAAATGAAAAAGGAGATTAAAGAAATAAGCGATTTACACCGAGTGAACGTTATTGATGATCGAATTAAGATTAAAGATAAATTTTTAAAATGGAATAAGGAAAAAGCTCTAATGTGCGGGTAAACAGAAAGGATATGATACTATCAGAGAATTATATAAGGATGATTTTGAAAAAATTAATATTAATTATGATATTTTGTTAAAAAATTCTATGTCAAAAAACTAAATTATAAAAATATTTATTTAAATGTAGTAGCGTATAATATTCACGGCCTAGGTAATAAATGTCTGTTTCCAGGATTCTTTAAATATGTATGTGACTTTGATGTATTTGCCTTATTCGAAACCCACGTAGAAGAGCATAATATAGACAGTTGGAAAAAGTATTTTAACAATTTTGAGTTGTACTGGAAGCCTGCAAGTCGTTTTAGTATTTATGGTAGAGCAAGTGGAGGTTGTGTATATGGCTTTAAAAAACATTTGAAAAATAGTCGTATAAAACACTCTTTTAATGTAATAAATGACATAGTAATTCTTAAAATACAAATAAACGCAATCAATTTCAATATTGTACCTGTTTATATCCGAGGTGCAGACTGGTCTAACGAATTCAATGTGTTGAAAAGTTTATTTTCAAATAATCATTTGAAAATGCGATAGTAGTAGGTGATATGAACGTACGAATTGGTAGACTACAACAGGAGTTAGAAGAAATTCATAATTCTAATTTTAAAGCAGGATTTATGGAAAGAAAATCCAAAGATGATACCATTGATACAAAGGGCAGAAATTTGTGGGAGTTTTGTAATGATTTTGGATTGGTAGTATTAAACGGTCGTACGCTTGGTGATGAAAGCGGTGAATTTACTTTTCTTAGCAATCCAGGCAGATCTGTTAATGATATTTGTACAGTAGCGCTTGATGCTGTTCAGTATATTGAACGTTTTGAAATTGACTCACAAATATGGTCAGACCACATGCCGCTTAAATTAAACTTGATGGTAAAAAACAGTGGGTGAAGATCAAAAGAAGCTAAATCTGCTGCCAAAACTTAGATGGAAGATGCATATAAAGAGAAATATCAAGAAAACCTTAATAAAAACCTGCAAAGAACACAAGGGGAATTCATGAATCTAAAGCGGCCTAATCAATTTGATTAATATTTCAGTGCCAAATCCTAAACACATTAAAATGCTCCAATATTCAAATCAAGTGGTTTAACTATGACTGTTTGAAAGCAAGGGATAAATCATTTCAGCTTCTAAATGAATTCAGAAAAACTAATGATCCACAAGATAAAGAAAAATACTTGCAAGCAAAATATTTATATGTAGCGAATGCAGAAAAAGTAAAAAAGAGTACTACGAAAAATCAACAACCAAATCAATCAAATTAATGATTCAAGCAATGGTGGAAGTTAGCAAAAGAATTAGAGGTGATTGCTTTAAAATTGGAACATCAATACCTGCAGAAGATTTTAAAAGATACTTTCAATTGCTATTAAACCAACCACAAATTTCATTAAATATCCAATATGCACCAATGCTTCATCGAACTCACGAATTAGACAAAATTATTACCATACAGGAAATAAATCCACTCTTAAGAAAACAAAACCAGATAAAGCCCCAGGAGATGATAGAGTGCCTTATGAAATGTTTAAATATGCATCGGATGAGTTTCTTATTGAAACTTTTCTAAAGCATTTAATGTAATTTTTGAAACCGGAAAAGTGGAAAGAAGAGAGTTACACGCAGTATTATATTCCCAATTTACAAAAAAGGAGACATGAATAGTGCTGAAAATTATAGAGGAATCTCCGTTATGAACTGTGCTGCAAAGCTGTTAATGGGTATCGTTAACTCTAGACTACTAATTGGGTAGAACAATATAATATTTTGAATGAGTTTCAGGCGGGGTTTAGGCCACACTATTCCAACTGTCGATAATATAATAATCTATCGGTTATAGTAAAATCAAAAATGAATGAGAAGAAGAAAACTTATGCTTTTTCGTTGACTTTAGAGCTGCATTTGACAGAGTGCCAAGAAAACCGCTCATTTATAAATTACATGCTTATAGGTATGTCAACGAAAGTAGTAAATCTTATAGAAAACGTCTACAGACACACAAAATCAGCAGTTTGGAACGGAAATGAGGTTTCTGAGTACTTTGAAACTTTTACAGGTGTTAAACAAGGGTGCCTTTTGTCACCCCTGCTTTTCACTCTATATTTAAACGATCTTCACGAACACTTGGGTGGTGGGCTCTTAATAGATGATATTAACGTACGTTTGCTTCTTTATGCAGACGATATTGTTTTATTAGCTGATGATATACAAACTCTACAAAGTATGGTAATAAACTTGGAAAATTACTGTGAACAATGGAACATGGAAGTTAATATGCTGAAGTCAGAAATGATGGTATTTAGGAAAGGTGGTAGACTGGCATCAAGAGATAAGATTTGGTTATAAAAATCAAGAAGTCAGAATTGTAAATGAGTACAACTATCTGGGTGTAATTTTGACAACCGCAAATGAGTTTTAAGAAACATATTCAAAAAAGAATATATCTTCCAAGAATATAGTATTAACTCAACGTGGAACAGTTTTCTAAACAAACCAAATATAAGTTTTAAAATCTAAATGGAAGCTTTTTCAGCAGTTTGTCGATCCATACAATCATATGCGGCTCAGATATGGGATACTGTTTATTTGAAGAGGTAGATAAACTACAGCGTATTTTATGAAGAGAATTTAAAACTTCCAGATTTTGCACCCAACTACACTTTGTTTTTGGAAACAAATGCAGAGTGCAGTCATTTTTATACATTAAATTTGCATATGAACTATATTTACAAAACGCTATTTCAGTACAACCAAACAGATTGCCAAATAAACTGTCATTAATTGTATTACGAGATAATATATTTTGGGCAAAGGAGATTAATAATCTAAGTAGAGATTTTGGAGTCCAATTTGCGTATGAAAATATTTCTGCGCAAGAATGGATTCACAGTGGAACTATTTTGCTCCAAGAACTAAAATCAAGAACCTCTGAACAACTAAAACAACAAGCAATTAACAGTGAATCGCGTTTTTACAAATTATTAGATCATAAAGTGGGCATAAACTATATAGAAAATTTAAAAAAACCAATGGCAAATTTCAAACATATTTAGAGCAAGGTGTGATTTGTTACCTCTAAATGCAAATAATTTCAACACAAACACAAAGTAAAACTTGTACATTATGTAACACAGGTGGAAGACGAAAACTTACCACATTTTATGGCAAGATGTCCAATTTTAGGGAAATCAGAAACAGACATTTTGGTAAAACCTATCTAGATGAAAATGAACTCAAAAATATTTTGAATGGCCAAATATTCAACGGATGGAATATACTCCATAGTTATGTAAAAATTGCATTAAACTATCGAAAATCAATAATGAATGAATTTTTATAATTCTATTTTTTAACAGCTATAGTTTTTGCTACTTTTAATAAATATTTTTAAACTTGTTTATACTTTTAATATTTTAATATTTAAATTACATATATATTTATATATTTATAACAGACGACTAATGTCATTGTTAATTAATTAACTTATTTCTTTATTTTTAAATTTTATATTTGTAAATAAAGATACATACATACATACATACATACATACAT
>JAEKOY010002555.1:0-11319 GCA_021234595.1 Delia radicum | reverse complement strand
GAATGCAAATTGTATTCTATTGAAAAAAGTCGTTGGAATTGTATGAGGTTTTCTATAACAAAATACCCTCAGAATCGGCAAAGAATCCAGTCGTATACTAACTTAGGTTGTGTAAAGACGTTCTCTCCTTGCTAACAAACAAACAAAAGATAAACAAAATAAAAACTGTACATTGTACAATAGAAAGTCAAAAATAATAATAATAAAAAAAAGTTATAATAACAAGAAAAAAAACGTGTAAATGAGCGCAAATAAGCGTAAAAAATTTTGGGGAAGTGTCCCAAAAAATAAACTTCGTACAAACGCCAACAGATTTGAAGATCTTGCAAATCTTGAAGATGATGATGACACCTATAGCGAAGGTGAAGTGCAACCAACTGAATACAAAGTTGTTATTCCACAATTGTTGTTGATTCCATGCATAGTTTTTCAACTGTGTATCAAAAACTGGGGGCCATATACCTGTTTAAAAGAATGTCAATTGGCACCAAAGTAATGTCGCCAACATTGTCAGATTTTAGTGCTGCAAAAACATACTCTCAAATGAAAAATTTTATACTACACACACGATGTAGTAGATAGAAAGATGTTCAAATTAGTTCTTTTTGGCCTCCCACAAACAGATGTTAAGGCAATAACTGAGGAGCTTAAAGATTCGTTTAACGTCATTACTATAAGTGTAAAGGAAATTTTAACTTCACGGTCATCAGCCGATGATGCCATATATATGCTGAGTTCGACAGATCGCAACATAAAAAACGTGATATACTTAAATAAGGTACTTGCGTGGTATTGTGATTCATTGGAAAAACCCAAGTAAAAATAACAGAGGCCCAACTTTTTGCACAAAATGTGCTATGTATGGACATGGCACTAAAAACTGTTATAGAAAAATATTTGCATTGCCTGTGGAGGCGGTCATGACTTCTCTACTTGCACTGTTAATAAAACAGATCACGAGGGTACTGTAACGTACAAATGCTTTAACTGCGTGAATAAAGGCTTAAAAAATTGTAATCATCGAGCGGATGACCCACGCTGTCCAAGTCGTAAAGACTATATAAACATGAGGCAGAATTTGACCAACAACAGTAATATCCGAACTAGAAACGTTAATTTAGATCAAATCGACCTGTTTCAAGTGGAAACAATATTAGAAACTGAAGCTACAAAGCCTGGTTCGTCGAATTTCATAACAAGTTATTCTGATGCCTTAAAAATGGTAATCAACAAAGCAAACAAATCAGATGATCTCTTTACAGTAGATGAGTTATTTAATATATTTACTGGTGCAATAGCTGACCTTCGCAAATGCTCTACAAAAGCTGAACAGCTTAATGTTATAATGTCTTTACTAAATATGCAATATAAAACTAATATATTAAGATGTCTCAAAGCAATGCACTGGAACTGTCAAGGTATTACCAAATTATCTGAATCTGTACAACTACATCTATTTATAAGAGAACACGCTGTGGACATCTTATTTTTAAACGAAACTTTACTCAAACCTGATCACAAATAACATTACCTGGCTATACGATTTATAGAAATGATAGAATTACAAAAGGGGGCGTGTTAGGCTATAGCTATACGATCTTCCATAAAACACAACCTACAAAGTCCCTTCCCAACAAAGCTGTTTGAAAACATATGTATCTCAATAACTATCAACAACAGAGAGATATTATTCATTGCAAGCTTATTGCCCAAAATACACAGGTGATTTTTTGGGTGATCTAAATATGATCACATTCAACTACTTCCGAATTTTTCATTTTGGGAGATTTTAAACGCTCATCACCCTAGTTGGAAACTGTTCCGAAACCAATTCAGCAGGACGGTCACTTTTTAATCATCAATTATCTTCTAATTATTATATATATTTCCCACTAGATTCAACTAGAATTCCACAGAATTTAGTATATAAAGACCATCGACAATAGACCTTTTTACTCACTAACTCATCTATTCCTTTACGAATCTCGTAACACATCCGTTAACTTAATTCTGACCATATACCATTTACATTTTCCATAATGAACAGTTACTGAGAACGTGCGAATTTTCCTGACTATAGTAAGGCTGATGGGTCGAGTTTTCGTAGAGCTGTTGAGCTCCGGATGAATTCGCCCCCAAGTATTAAATGCTACTTTAACTTTGTCTAATGTTGACACACACTGTTCAAGAATTCCGGAATATTGAATGAAATTTGTGTAGAAACATACCACACAAGAGTGTCAATGTAGATGTTCGACAAGGGTCTACCTTGTGTCGACAAATCATGCCATGAAGGAACAAATACAGGAGACGATTTCAAAGGTGTACTGACCCAGGGATTGAAAACTACTATTATGCTATAATAAGGGAACTGAATAAATTGATATCTTTTCATATTAGTAATGATAGGAATATACAATGGGAAAAACATGCTTTCAAAATTACCAAGCGGGACCAAAAAATTTTGGAGACTGACAAAATTTGTTAAAGGTAGTAATAAGTCCGTTGGGCCTCTAGAAGTTGACAATTGCAGTATTATAGAAAAAACGGCAATGGCGAATGCTATTGCCACACATTTTTCAAAACGCAACACCTCACAATGTCAATATGAGGGGTCCAATTGACTATAAGGTTAACTCCTTTGTTAACAGAATTAATAGCATTGAAGTTGTTGCTGATGCTTTACGAATCGAGAGGAACTTGAGTTTCATATTGGGAAACTTAAGAAACAATAAAGCACCCGGTTTAGATGGCATTCGGAGCATGGTTCTTAAGAAACTTGCCTGACTCTGCTTCTGAACTTTCTGGTTAAACTATTTAATTTTTGTATTCAAAATTCTTTTTTCCCTCTACAATTCAAGAAGGCAAAAATTATTCCAATTGCTAAACCTGGAAAATCCCTAAGATCACCAAGTAGTTACCGTCCTATAAGCTTATTAAGTTGTCTGGACAAAGTATTTGAGAGAATAGTTTTGGAGCGAATGAGAACGATTGCAGATGGAAAGGGAACTTATTCATAAATGCCAATACGGATTTAGAGCGCAACATTCTACAACACATCAGGTACAAAGGGTAGTAAACATTATTAGGAGAAATAAAAGTAGAAGGTACTCAACAGGAGTACTGTTCCTGGATATTGAGAAGGCTTTCGATTCGATCTGGCATGCAGGACTTATTTATAAACTTTATAAAATGCAATTCCCTTTATACTTGGTTAAACTTATTAAGAGCTTCCTTGATGACAGACACTTTATAGTAGATGTTGAAGGAGGTCAATCAACCGAGAAACCTATCCCAGCGGGTGTACCACCAGGGCTCTGTACTATCGCCTTTCTTGTATTCCTTATATATATCTGATTTCAAACCTCTAAGTGGTAATGAGGTAGCTTTCTATGCAGACGACAGCGCATTTGTAAGTTATGGTAAGGTCTCTAACGCAATTGTTAAACGCATGCAGAGATCATTAAATTCGGCTAATAAGTTTTTCACTAAATGGAAAATTAAGATAAACGAAGATAAATCCCAAGCCATAATCTTTCCTTTTAATAACTCCCGTAGGAGAATACCGTCTCGTCCATTCTCAATTCAAGGAAAACTGATTCCTTTCTCAGATTCTATAAAATATCTGGGGGTAGTTTCTGGATAGGAATTATTATTTAGGCAGCATTTGGATAATACTTGCTTGAAAGCAATAAAATGTGGTAGATCACTTTATCCTCTTTTGAATAGAAAGAGCAAATTGAATATAAAGAATAAACTTCTTCTATACAAAATGTGTATTAGACCTATTCTGACTTATGCATGCCCAGTATGGAAAAATTGTGCAAATTCACATAGAAGAAAATTACAAATTATTCAGAATAAAAATCTGAAAATTATTTACAATCTCCAAGGAGATTCCCTACTAGAGACTTACATATGAAGTCAAAACAGAAGACTATTAATACAGTTATAAGTGAAATGACCCTGACATTTACGCAAAAATGCAGGAACTCAGACTATGCACATTTGAGGAGTTTGATCTGACGTCTACTAATGAATCTATATAAAAATAGATGACTTTAGTGGCTGTCTTGCAAACTACTCTTACTATTCTTATATTTTATAGTGATATAGTATATAGGTTTTTTACTATCTTTTTCCTATAAATCCTTGAATTCAATGTAAGCCTGGAATCTAAATCTCTTAACTTTAGTAAATAATTGTTGTAATATCTTTAGATAAAATCTCAAAAACTAGTTAAGTTCTTTTATGAAAATTGATGTAAATATTGATAGTAAATAAAATAAAAAAAAAAAAAAAAAAATCGGCAAAGAACTTTAAATTCTAAATTTTTAATGAAAAAAAATTAGAAATTTTTCTATGGAAGAACTTCTTCACCCTGAAACAGACTCGGTAGTAGCAACCGTATTTGTAGCCAATAGAATGATTCGGTTGTAGGTATCGAATTTTTGGTAGTTATCACTGAATTTATGTTGAGGCAATCGAAATGCTATTGTAGTAACAGAATGCCTGTTGTCTCAATAGAATGACTGTTGTCACAACCTATGCAAACCGAAGCATGCGATTGGCAACAAATACGATTGCTATTACCGAGTCTGTTTTCTGGGTGTTTGATTTTGGGTTAATTTTAAGAAAAATTTCTCAAAATCTATTTATTATTAGTTAATAATTTATTAAATATTATTTTTTTTATTTTTATGTAAATATTACTTATAAAGGGTCCGTCATCTAACGTTTTTTTTTTTCAACTAGTGCTTATTTCGTGAATGGTAACACTTAGCTCATGTCTGTTTTGACAGATAATTAGTTTTATCCTTCCGCTGAACGAATATGGTTGTGTATACGCCTTGAACAACGCTGGGGAAATATTGCGACATTACTTTGAAAATCATGGTAATGTTGCAGAATATGTGCCGATACACCCAAAACGAGTCACTGTTTGGTGCTGATTTTGGTCCAAAAGGAATAATTGGGCCATTTTTCTTCGAAAATGAGCAAGGAGTGGCCGTTATAGTCAATGGGCGATCGTTATCGGGCCATGTTGAACGAATTTTTGTTCACAAAAATTGACTAACTATTTTACATTATACGGATGTAGAAGGCATTCGGTTGACAACGAATTCAGTTGTCACAACGAATCTGTTCTGTGTGTGTATTACTATTTTTTTGTTTAATAAAACCTAATGTTTTATATTAAAAGAAATATTAACCTTTTTGAAAATTTTTATTTGTTTTCCGAATATTTCAGGATATGTTCAATGGTCGTCATGTTTAATGCAAGATTTTATCTATTAGCTGCAGTATAAGTTAGAGGGATTAATCAAAACATAAAAAAAATTTAGTTCCTTAAAGAATCCTAAAACGTCCTGCAACATACAAAAAACATTATTATATTGAAATTATTAGCGGATATTAACCCATTGACGCCCAAAAAAAAATCTGCTGAAGAGAATTCAGTGCAAATGTATTTATATGATACACTTAGAAAAAAGTTTGGTAGGAATTCGATCAAAACCATTATAATTTATTTGATAGGACATTCTTTTATTTTGAAAGCCAAAATATTGTACCGGAAAATTAAACAGAGGGAAAAGGAACTGACAAACAGTCCTATTATTCCATTACTACTGGTATTTCTAATTAACTTTACAATAAAATTCAATTAGTAATTGTGTGCGGTAGAAGCAAGCATTTATTTAGTGATAATACAAGAAAAGTGGTACAATCTAAAAATTTTTTAAAAAATTCTCGATAATCAAAATTTGTAACTGCAAATACGGTTTTTCCAATCAATTTGGAAATTAGTACCAATTGTTAATTTCATTTTTTTTTAAAGCAACAAATGATTAGTATTGGTAAATGAATTTGAAAATAAGTTTGTTTTCCTACACTGTAAAAATAGCAGAAGAAGCTACTAAAAATTTGTTAAAAATTATCTTGCAGAAACAACTCCTAAATTTAGCAGATTTTTTGCTAAATATTAAGAAAATAAGAACAGCAAAAAATAAATCTGTTAACTTTACAAAATTTTAGCTGTATTCGATGTCAATTTTAGTTAATTGAAAAAAGCATTTTATTCTGTAAAATTATCAAAAACTTTTAATAAATATTTGTAGACTCAAAATAGCAAACAAAAAACTGTAGTATTAACAAAATTTTTATTATTGTTACCTTAAATTTAGTGGAATGCAAACAGTTTATTTTTCTAAAATCAACAGAAATTTTTGGTAAAAAATTGTAGATTGCTGACTTCATAAGAGCCGACTTTCATTCGCATTAAAAAAAAAAACTAACAAAAAACTTTAGCTCAAATATAACTAAATATTTGTAAATACAACAGATTATTTTGTTTGCTATTCTTAATATTAGTAATATTTAGTCAACAAATCTGCTAATTTTAGCAGGTTTGTCTGCAAGAACATTTTCAACTAATTTTAGTAGCGTTTTTTTACAGGTTTATTTCTATATTAAATTCAAATTGTACACTCAACATTTATAAGTGTTTGTTGTGTAGTGGGTAGAGGTTGCCTTGTACTCCGAAATTCCGAGTTTAAATCTCGGAAAAGACAAACACAAAAGTTTTTATTCAAATGTTTAAATAGCAAATAAAGCAAAGAAAATTTTAGCGTAATCAGTTGGACAGAGGGACGTTTGAAAAGCCACGGTTCAATACCAGACAAATCAAAATGTTTTTGAAATTCCCTAAAATTTTGTGGAACATAATAATATTTATGTGGAATATAATATTGAAAAAAAAGAATATAATATTGAAAAAAAGTTCTCAAGACTAAGTATATAGTTTAATATGAAGATAGTTGTCGTAACCACAACAAATTCGATTGCACAACTGATACAGTTTTCTGAGTGGAATCAAAATTGAGAAAGTTGAAAGATATTCTTGTAAAGTGCCAAGGAGCAAAAGCGAAAATCAGCTCCCCTAATCAAACTATTTCGAAATCCGATATTGTAAAACTTGAAGCTAGAGGTTTAATTAGTTTTAATTAGAGGTTTAATTATAAAGGGTCCGCCATCCAACGTTTTTTTTCGATGCCGATTTTGCCGATTTTGCCAAAAAAAATCATCTTTTCAGATGAAGCTCATACTGCATGGCCAGCTGAGGCAGCCATTTGAATGAAATTATTTTCCATTATTAACCGGAAGGATTGTACTTTCAAATAAAAAAGAAATTGAGAAAATATTCTGTAGTTTTGTTTATAGCATTTCAAAAAAAAAAAAGTTATTTGGCGGACCCTTTAAATATTATTGTGAATTTAAAGGAAAAAGAAATTATGTGATTAGAAAAAAAGATTTTTTTCTCGATTTCTAATTTAATTGGCTATCAGAAAATAATTTTACTTAAATTTATTTAACAAATAGTTCCACAGAAAATCACAAAATCGAGGTGTCCTCATATGGGGACAGTATGCGTTAATGGGTTTAACTCGTGTCCAAATATGTATTTAAAATTAAAAACGGATGAAAAACGAGAGATTTTTTTGAAATTTTTATAAAAGTTGCATTGCAGAAAATCAATAGAACCCAGTGTATAAAAAGTAATGACACGTCATTTCTGTTCTCATTACCAGTGATGACAACACCTTACTCTCTACATTACTTTAATACACGTAATAATGACTTACTAATAACTAGTTAATTTTAACATTATTTCATACAAAAAATAATGCGTGACCCATAAGTAATTGGTTTTATCATTATTTTAAAATGCAAAGTAATGATCTTAAAATTGTTTAAAAATCTATTTTTAGACTCATTATTTTTTCAACTCTAGTAAGTATATATCTAACTATTTATTTTTGATTTTTTATAAGCTGGAAAGTAATGACATTTCTGCAAGCAAGTCATTTATGTTTTTATCTATCAGTATAACATGTCGAGATAGCTCAGATAGTAGAGCGCTTGACAGACAACGTCGAGTCCCTGGTTTGAAACCCGTGTAAGCATATTTTATTAAAAAAAAAATTCAATAAAAAATATTTTTTTCTTATATGCTGATTTTTTTTTTTATTTAGTTTTAGACTCATTATTTTTTATCCATACTAATAAGCATATAGGTAAACATATATTTTTTGATTTTTCGTAAGGTGTTTAGTAATAATGTCATTATTTTGAGTGACTTCCCCAAATAAAAGTAATGAGATTTGTAATGACAATTGTAAATACTTGCATTACCAAATATTTACTTATAAAAACCGCTTATATCCCTATGGGGAATGAGGAGTCAATTGTCCTAAAAGTGACTGGTTAAAGAAGGACTTATCACAGGACTCGTATAATTTAATACTGAAGTGGGTTAAGCAGTGTCAATTGTCCTAAACTTACCAATCCTGTGACTGGTAAAGGGAGTACATACCACTTAAGCAGAATGATATTAAGAAGAAAAAGCCAATTGACCAGAATTTTACCCATTATAAGCTGTTTAGTTTTCGTTTATTTTATACGACATGCCCTTTTGCGACAGTCTTGTGGTATGTCCATCTTTGGTTAGTCCTGTGGCTATGCCACTATGTGGTTTAAAGCAGGACAAATGACCCCCTCCTATGACAAGCCAATGTTAAAGTTGCCAGTTGTTTACATAGGGTAGGGTTTAGCAGAGGACTGGTCTCTGGCACGAAGGGACCGATCCTGTGGCACACGCAGAACCGGTCCCATTCCCCATAGGGATTTTAATGCTTAAAAATGTTATTATCTCGAGTAGAGAAGCTGTTTTAATAGAATTTAAATTTCAGAATGGTATAATTTTTAAATGTTTTTATAATTCACCAATTGTTGACAAAAGGTTGCCATAACTACCCAGGCAGAAAAATACAATTGGCACAGGTGTTGGCAAAGCATCGGCGACGGTCGGGTAAGTGTTGGCAGAAGTGGGGATTAACAATCTATGACAGTATTATCCTGTTATAAGATTGATAAAAGTGGCCAACCGTTTGGTTTGAGCAACACCCGTTGGCATAAGTTGGTAATCCCAAACATATTAAAAAATATAATTGCTCTAATTGGTTGTAATCTGGTAAAAACACACTATTGGCAACGAATTCTGCGGATGGTAGGTACTGGCAACACATGCTTTGAAACAAATAGTGTTTTCTTAGTACGACATTATTTGTACCTTTGGTAAATTTTAACACGGGGGGGTTTTACAGAAAATAGCAGTGGTTTGCCAGTACCATTTTTTGGTACGGTTTGCGATTTCTACTTGGGTAATTGTTAATTCATAGAAAAACGTGTTTTGGAGCCTTTTTAAAATCGATTTAGCTCACGAAATATTATCGCTAGAGCCGAAATATTTTTTGGATTCATCACAAAACATGTTTATCTTTATTTTCAGGATGGTTGCACCTTGCATTCTTTTAAAAGCCTCAAATGAGGCACTCTAATGTTTATATATTCCCAAAAAAAACCAGTTTACGAATATTAAACCCACTTTCAACACAGTTTTATATTCAAATGAAAATGAAAGCAATTCCCATATCTTAAACTCAAACGAATACTACAAACAACATTTGTAAGCCATATTTTGAGTGTCAGTAATCCTGTTACAACATTGGAGTATGATGGAAAAAAATCTTAACGGACATTGACGTTTTATTTTTGTTTTGTATATTTTTTTTACATACTGACTACTTGGAGCTGAAAATTCACAACAACCAACTAAACAAGTTTTTATTTCATTTGCGCAAAACAAAAAAGAAGTGCTCAGAAATTTAAATCAACACAAATTGATGTTGAAAGAACGTCATTATGTTTTTTACATCTGGGGAGAATGTTATTACTAACTCAATCAATACAAAGTCGTTATTCCTTTTTGGCTAAAAAAAAAGTCTTTAAAAGACCTTCAAACAACAAATATATATTTTTTTTTTGGAAATTCAAGTCATTAATATATTAACATTTAATTGACATTTAAAAGTTAAAAGTTGCGGAATTTATCAAGTATTTTTATTAGGGAAATGGTACCTCGAAGAAAAATATTTAAAATAAATACTTCTTATATTAGAGCTTTTTAAAAATGTTCAAGTAAACTATAATTACTTTTACAACAAATTCGAAAAAAACACTTTAAAAAAGTCCTACAACCAAACTTTAATGCAGTTACAAACTTACACTGATAGAAAAAAATTAGGGGAATTGTTTGCTAATACTGCAATTTATGGGGGCGTCCTCAAAAAAAAGAAAATATGACCCGCTCTGGAATTAGAAAAGAAAATTTTTTCTGTCTCCTGTTTTTGGGGCCGGGCCCCTTTTCATTAGAGTACTCACACTTGTATGTCACTACGCGTACCGGTTTTCGGACCCAGCCCCCTTAACCGAAAATAGAAAAAAAATTCTTTTATAATGCTTTAGGGCAGGGGTCACCAATGGCGGACCGCGGTCCGGATCCGTACGGAGACCTATTTTATGCGGACCTTGTGTTAACAATACAAAATATTTTAAATTATGTAACAACAAATTCATAAGAAATATTTTCGTCTCGACATCAGCCTTTGGTGATGATCCGTTAACTAACAAGTAATAGGGAAACCTATGCAAAAATCTGCAATGACAACGAGCTTGACGTCGGCCAATACAAGACGTTCATTGAAGATCTAAAATCGGAATTTGAAAAACAGATTCGCAGATTTTAAGAAAATTGGGAATGTCGTCGATATCCTCAGTAACATTTACTCTCTGAAGTAAATTCTCTCCAGATGGAAATGATCGATTTCCAAGAAAATACAGTTTTAAAACACCAAAAACAGGAAGTTCTTGTCACTTTGTTTGGGTCAACATATGTTGTGAAGCAGCATTTCTAGATGAACTTCATTAAAAATAATTCCGGAACAGACTTGCCGAAGAACATCTCCAAGATTTAAAGAGAATAGCCTGCACAGCTTTACTTAAACTTCAGACGGATAGTCCAAGACAAAAATGTAATTTTTCTAATTAATATTGTAAAAACACTTAGTACTTACTTCTTTTTATTCAAAGCATTTGTTTATTATTTAATATACAGTATCTAAACACATTATTTAAATAGTTAAGTTTATTACCTTCCGGACCGCGACGGTCGTGATTTTTTAAAAAACGTACCCCAATGAAAGTAGTTGGTGACCGCTGCTTTAGGGGGATCATCAACTCTTTTTTTTGAGAAAAGAAGCAAAGAGATAATATTCAGTAGTTTCAAAATTAATACGTTTTTTCATATGTACGGATGCAATTTAGAAGAATATTTACGTCTCACGCAACAGAATAGGGAATTGATCAAAATCGAAAATAAACCGCGAACTCTGGTTCTAATATATTAATTTATTGTACAAA
>JAEKOY010002554.1:0-11323 GCA_021234595.1 Delia radicum | reverse complement strand
ATTTATCTCATACATTTTTTAAAACAAATTTTTACTTGCAGGAAAAAAATACTAAAAACAGAAATTGCATTTTTAAATTTATTTTCATCGGGATAAACATTAATTGCATTTTTAGTAATTAAATGTGCTAAAGTCCCAAAACTTATTTAACAAATTGTGAAAATCAATCTGATGTAGGTCGTGTCCCTATCCGGATTTCATTCTGCCAAGGAAATCTTCAGGGGACTTGTTATTAGAATTTCTAGAGATATTTGTAAAATATCAAAGAAAAACCAAAACAACAACAAAAAATTGTCACAATTGGCTTTGTCATCTTCCAAATACTACTCTGTTTTTTGACAGACCTAGCAATGTAGTGACGTTTATTCAAGTAAATCAACAATAGAAAATCATATGTTTTCTATTAGTGTCAGTTACATTTAAATGTGCACAAGCACCTGCATATTTGTTATTTAAATTTATTTTCATCGGGATAAACATTAATTGCATTTTAGTAATTAAATGTGCTAAAGTCCCAAAACTTATTTAACAAATTGTGAAAATCAATCTGATGTAGGCGTGTCCCTATCCGGATTTCATTCCTGCCAAGGAAATCTTCAGGGGACCTTTGTTTTTATTCGCTCAAAATAAAACTCACTTTCTATTTATGACTTTTTTGTGAGGTTTTTTACCGACATAGTTGCATATCCTCATAAAACAAATTCAGAGGAAAGTGAGTTTTATTTTGAACGAAAAAAATAAAAATCATAAATAATGATTATTTTGAGTTTTATTTCTTTTGCTCAAAAATAATGATTATGGCTGATTTTTTTATTATTACTCAAAAATAATCATTACCATTGAAGAAAACTTTAAAAATCAAAAATTTAAAAATCATGACGGATATGCAAAGATTGTCAAAAATTAATAATAATGGAGCAATCATTTTTTTTATGTCTGTGATTGATTTCTTGATTTAAAAAAAAAACGAACAATAATCATTATTTACAATCCCTGCTAAAAGTGCTTTTTTTTATAAATATTTGATCTAAAGTTTAAATACCGTAGAGGCATTCTTAGTTCTTTATTAACCAATTATAATTATTTTTAGAACTTTTTTTGTTCGTTTTCCTCTTACAAGCAACAACTGGGGCACCTTGAGGCATAAAAAGTCTGTATGTAAATTGTACGAGTAAATTGTTTTTTATGTACTTTTTTCTCGTTCTTTGTAGTCATAAAGTTTATTTTGATAAATTTCTTTATTTTGTTTTATTTGTTAAAATTTACTGCTTTTGTTTTCTTATACAAAAGTTATTAAATACAAAAAAAAAAATAAATTAATAATGTAATACAACAAAATTATTTTCAAATTATTTTTCAAAAAAAAAAAAACAGATCCCTCTCTTTTCACAAGCTAAGTGCCTTTCATAGGAAAATTCTAATAATTTTATTTGGTTTTCTTACGTTTCTGGTCCGCTTCGTAGCTTATGAGATATTAAATTACTTTATCAATTTTTTATGATGATTTTTTTTTTCTTTTGCGATTTTGCGATTTTGCTTTTGATTTCGTGGCGTTAATAGAATCAAAAAGAAAACACATTTTTTTTAATATTATTTTATGAGTACTTAAATTTCAATTTATGTACATCTTGGAAAACTCAAGTTGCCGTTACAGTTGCTGCTTTATCCAGCAACTACATCTTTGTTAATCTACTAAAATTACAATAGCAACGACGTACACTTCTCGTACTTCTCCTACTCCCAGAGTACGAGTATTAAGTGTATCTTTTATTGTGCAAATGTTTTTGAATTAGAATGAGTTGTGCTTTAAGTACAAATTCAATTGAATCTACTTTCAAGTTGTGTTTTTTTCTTTTTCTTATTAATATTTTTTCTTCTTATCGTAAATGACCTTATTTGATAAACTTTTTATATACAACCCTAACAACTTGAGTTTCGTATGGGTAACAAGTATTCATGTGTTTAATTTTGAATTTTTTTATAACTTTCGCAAAAATAGGTTAATTGGTACAAATTTTAGCTTTTCGGAAAGTTTATACGCAGAAAAATAGTAATAGTTTACAAAGTTTCGAGGGTAATTATACAATAGGGTATCCTGTTAGAAAAAAATGTTAAGTAATAGTCACACAAACGATGAGTATTAAAGAGCTGAATACGGAAAAAATTAAGAAACAAATTTTGGAGGGTACTTTTAGGTCCCGACACGCGATTTAAGATTTCTAAAATGCTACGTTTTGCACAGAAAAAAAGTTGTCTATTTCGTTATTTCCCGAAATAATTAAAAAATTTAGCATTTTAAAAAATATGGCTTACAAATTTTGCAATTTAAAGCTTATTTAGGGAAAAAATATTTTAAAAAAAAATCGTAAAGCTATTTCGCCCACAGAATTTTTTAGTTTGAGATAATCCGTAAAATAAATGTACAGTAGTTTTCCGATTTAACGAACCATCGGTTTAACGAATTCGGGATTTAACTGAACTCATAAAAATTTTGAATTGAGTACCTTATATTACGAACACCGTAACTTTGTACCGTAATTTTGTACTCGATATAACGAACAAATACAAAATTAGAGTCTTACACTTAGAATACTATGTAGGTAAAGACCACTGCAATTGTAGTTGAAAACAAATGAAATTTCACTTAAAGAAAGGACGACTTACATTACAGTAAATTCAACTTACATTGTCATTTGTTTTTTAATGCTTCAAAAATGACTAACAATTGAACAGTTCATGCGAATAAAGACGAATATACCATTTGTAGAATTTTACAGGGGACAATAAAAACGCAGGAAACGGTTAAAAAATAATATTTTTGTCAACTTTTTGGTATTAGCTTAAAGATTTAAGTCACATCTACCTATATACAAAATTTTAGTAAGGTATTCAAAGAGAACTTGCCAAAAATTGCACTTCAATTTTTGCTTAAATGGAAAAAGGGCGAATATCCAAAAAAATGTATTGAAATTTGAATAAAAATGTATTATTTTGCAGCAGATTTTGACTACATTTTCATGAGACTAGCAAAAAAAAAAAAAAATAAAAATAAAATAAAATATTTGTTTGTAACACTTTAAGGACAATTAAGTACAATTTCAAATTTTAGCTAATATCAATTTTAAACTCGCAGCTAAATAATTTTTATATAATATTTTGTTAAGGATGGATATTCGCCCTTTTTGCTTTCCACACTTTAAAGTCTTATAACTCAAGAATGGTAAATTTTTTGCCAATATAATAAGTGTGGTTTGTTCCTCGTAATGTTCTTTTAACACATTGTTACCGAAAGTAAATTTTTGTTGTTTTGTGATGTATTTAATCAAAATTGTGCGTTAGTTCACTCCCAATTTAAACAAATATATAAAAATATACGAATTATTGCACTTTCAAAGTCATTTTTTTAAGCCTTAAAAGTCAAAATTTCTCCAAAATTTCTGCATAGGATTGTGGGGCTCTGCTAATAAAATGCATTTATGCAAAAAACCGTGTTTGCGAAAAAGTGGGCTATTAGTCCTTATTCGCATGAACTGTTCAATTGTTGTAAAAATGAACCACATGGTAGTAAAAAATAAACAAACATTTATTTGTTTTTTTGTTTTTAATAACAAAAACAACTGCAAAAAATTAATTTAAAATCACAAAACAGTCATTTTATAAATGAACTACAAGGTTAGTAAATATTTTAATTTGTTCTACAAAGGACTGCCATTTACATTAAAAAGGAAGAAACTTATAACAACCCAAACAACTGCATATTTTTACAGCAGAAGTTCCCTGAGTGTAAGTATAGAATGAGATGCAAATACAAAGATTTCCGCAAACAATATGCAAAAGCAATAGACATATAGAGAAAGGGGATTCCCCAACGATGTTCTGGCTGCGTTTTCTGTGTTTACTTTTGGAGTTTTTAGCATTCTTGTACGATCCTTTGTGGTGTACACATTAGAAAACATGGGAAATAAATAAATAAATAGTACTCGGTTTAACGAATTTTTAAATTTAATGAACAGGGCTGACATTATATAGGTCGTTAAATCGAAAAAAAATGTATAAGGTTTATTTAAGTAGCTTTGCTAGCAGAAAAACAAATTTTTTAAAAATACTTTTTCCTTAACAAAAACTTTGAATTGCAAATATGTTGAGCCCAATTTTGTTAAAAAATTAATTTATCTTTTATTTTGCGATTATTGGGGCGAGAATTTTTGAAAATTTTGTAAATTTTAAAAAAAATTTTCTGATTTTTTGTAGGGGTACGGGAACTCTGAAATTTATTTTTATCCGAAAAATTAGGACATGAAACATACAAATTTTTATTATTGCTTGTGTCATATTTTCGCAAAACCGTAAAATTAATTCACTGCCCAAGTGTTCCAGGCTACTAAAAAAATAATTCGTGTATAAAATTATAACAAATGATTTACTTTTGATGATGTTAAACTTCTTTAACTTCGGTAAAAGTATGGGTGTGAAATTCGGATTTTTTAATTTTAAGGTCAACAAAGTGACCGTTAAAATCTTAAAAAAATTTGGCAAACACTTACATATATCAAATTAAAAAAAAAAATCGAAAGATTTGTTCTCTTAAAACCAGAGATAAGTAATTTGTCTTTATTGGCTATTTTTACAATTTTTTTGGATTTTTAATTTTCGAGCGCGCTCATGTAAATTTTTGTTAAGATTTTATGGCTTTAAAAAATATTGACACATTTAATTCTTTTGCTAGGGGCGTGTAAAGTTTAGGGTTTTAAAAACTCTAGTCATATCCGTACCACCTGGGTCTGGCCAGAACCCGCAACATTTTCTTAATATTGCAACATTTTGTTTCAAAATTTTGAAAAAATTACTTCCAATTTTTAAAACAAAGTAAACATGGCTTTTCAAAAATATTTTTTTTTTCAACCTAAAAAAACTAAGCGGGCTGTGTATAGCAAGAAAAATTTATTTGAACTAAAGGCTCAGTTAGTCTTGCCGTTCCGTGCCGTGACGAATCAGCTGTTTGTTTTTGATGTACGAAAATGAGTGTGCGTGGTTAGTTTGACTGAACTGTAACATTGCGTGCCGGACGAACCTGTAACAAACAGAATTTCTGAACTCCGCTAAGTGACAGCTAAAAACAGCTGATTGCTCTCACATAAAAATGCTCAGCTCAGGGATGATAAAGTTATTACTATAGTACTTTGTATGGTACTATTTTAACCTTGAAAGTACTATGGTACTCCTTTGATCCATTTAGTAATATTTAAAAATTTTTCTATATTATTATTTTTAGTCAAATTAAAAAAGCTTATGAATAATTTATTCCTTAATTCGATTTATAAATCTTTTAATGAATATATTATTATTAATTATATATTCATTAATATTTATTAATATATGTATTGTAAAAATATTAAAAAACTTGAGGAATTTAAGAAAAAATCTATAAATTTTTATAATTTTTGTAATCAACATTGTTTAACTTTTTGTTTTTGTATACAAATAAATTTTTATTTACGTTTTTGTTTGGTAATTTATAATAAATTTTTTTTTGTACTATTGGGGTCGAAAAAGTACTATATTCTATGATGGTTGGTACATTTTTAAATTCCCATTTATCGTCTCTGACTCAGCTTGCTACAGAATAGACTAACCACACAAAATAGCCATCAGGAACGGCCATCAGAAACGTCACGGAACGGCAAGACTAATGGAGCCTTAACAATGTGTATGAGCTGCAAAGTAAGTAATCAGTTCATTTGAAATTGTGATTCGAAATAGTGTATAGTTTTTGTTTTGTTGCTATTTTTTAAAAAATGGAAAGAAATAATGAAGGGATAGAAGAAGTTAACTTGGTCTATCAGCCATATTCACACAAAATCTGTATATTAACTTATACGTTTTCATATAAAGTCGTCTAGTTTTGGTGTTATGAATGTGACAAATCAACTTGGTGTAAACATAATGGTTAAAATAGTTTTTTCAAACTTTTACACTTTTGGGTTCCTCCTTAATTAGATATTTATCTTTTTTAGAAGAATTGACGAATTCTGGCATTAATTTGTTATAGCATTTTTTGGCGTATTTTCGAATAAAAAATCGTATTTCTGCACATTTTTATTTCTTTTTAAAACAAAAGCGTATTTTTTTAGCGATTTTTTTTTTTTAATTTAGGAAAATTTTCTGTTTAAAATGTTATTAAGTTTCAAATCATTTGTTTTTTGGTTAAACAAAAAACCGTGCAATGTTTATTTATTAATTAAAAAATATCTTCATCCGCTAATTTAAAGCAGACTTTATCTACTGACAGGACCTTACATGTTTCATTTCGCGTCCCCGAAAATGTTCATTGGCCCTCTGACTATTTTATTGTTTCTCAACTATTAACCGTACAAATAGTTGAATATTCAGCTGCGACAACAGAAAAAAGTACGTAAATTTGCACCAGCAGAATTTCAATGAAGTTGAGAATAACGTTCTGCTACATTTAGGTGACCTACATTTTAGGAATAAAAGTTAGTTAAAATACAATGAATTGGAAGAAAAGCTGTTCGGATTCTGATGAGGTCGAAATAAGTACTAGTATCAACCTAGCTAATATGTTTGATTTGCTTTATTTTTGTAAATATACGGAGGTTAAAGCTCGTTATAAATTGAAAATAACATTGAAATAATTTCGATGTATATAAAAACAAAAAACTAATATAACTGAAAATAAAAATAAAATAGTTGAAATCAGTATTAGTTTAAAAATAGGGGAAAAATTCAGTTAATATACAAAAATTTAGAAGAATTTTTGTTAAAAAAAAAAATGAATTTGAAATAATTATCCTTTATTTAATGAAAACTTAAATTTTTTAATTTTATTTTCGTATAAATTACACAATTAAAAACACAATATAAATACACTTAATATCATTTTTATTTTTCACTTCTTTTTTATATCACTCTTGCCTGTTTGTGTTAGTTTTGTTACTTGTTTTCTATATTAATGAGAATAGTTTGAAATATTGTTTGAAAATATTAAAATACTGGAGAAAGAGGGAAAACAACAGAATACATACTAACCTTATTATGTTATCACTTTAATTATATTTAAAACTGGAAAATTTTTTTTTGCTTCGGGCTTGGCTTCCTGCAAAAAAATAAACGTATAAACATTTGTAAAACAATCACCGAATTTATTTTTCTCGATCATTCATATCTGACTTTGTTTCTAGTTTTCTTTATCAATGCCATGTAAGAAAATATTAAAGGATGAAAGAAAGGAAAATAATATTAAATCATACCCACATAAATAAATAAATATATTTTTTACTTTAATACCAGGGACCGTAAATAATGATTATTGCTCGTTTTTTTTGAATCAAAAAATCAATCACTTAGAAGAGACATGAAAAAAAATTTATTGCACCATTATTATTATTTTTTGACAATCTTTGCATATCCGTCATGATTTTTAAATTTTTGATTTTTAAAGTTTTCTTCAATGGTAATGATTATTTTTGAGTAATAATAAAAAAATCAGCCATAATCATTATTTTTGAGCAAAAAAATTAAACTCAAAAATAATCATTATTTATGATTTTTATTTTTTCGCTCAAATAAAACTCACTTTCAATGTGTGGGATGGACATATCTCAGGAAGTAGGAGGAGCTTATCGAAGATTTTGGTATCAATCTCTTCTTTGGAAGATTCTCTAGCAGATTAATGCATCAATCATATTTGTGGGTGAGGTGTAAGGGTTCATTTTAATTTCAAAATAGGGCTTTTTTGCCGTATTTTGTGAAAGTAACAATGGGTGGGATGGACATATCTCAGGAAAGAGGAGAAGCTTATCCAAGATTATGGTATCAATCTCTTCTTTGGAAGATTCTCTACCAGATTAACGCATCAATCATATTTCTGGGTGGGGTTTAAGGGGTTAATTATTAATTTCAAAATAGGGCTTTTTTGCAGTAAAGTCAAAATCTGGAAGCTCGATTTTCACCGTAGACGCGAAGCGCCCATTAAGATTTTTTTCCTTCCATACTAATTGCCCCAGCCTAATATGTATATATATTTACACCTACATGAAAGTGAGTTTTATTTTGAGCGAAAAAAAAATAAAAATCATAAATAATGATTATTTTTGAGTTTAATTTTTTTTGCTCAAAAATAATGATTATGGCGGAGTTTTTTTATTATTACTCAAAAATAATCATTACCATTGAAGAAAATCCTTAAAACTCATAACATAATCATTATTGTGTAATTTTTATTATAAAACTCATAATGATTACGGTCCCTGTTTAATACTAACCTTATTATATTAATTATATTGCTTAATATTTATTAATCCAATATATTAGCCGTACAAATTTTGTCTGGCTTTATTCTCAACATTTTAGTTCTGACTGAAGTGCTTGTTATTGTTTTTATGTAAAAAATTAATACACACTTGAAAACCAACCACCACCATGTTTACTATAGAAATCCACACAAACATAGATACTAGCGCTAACACATACGAGACAAATTCTCGAACTCATTTATTACCCATACGAAACTCAGGTTGTTAGGGCAGTATATTTTGTTAAATTCTTGTTAAAATCCCTTCAAGATGATTTTTATTTTATTTCTTTTTATAACAAATTGTTGTTATTTCAGTTTATCCAATCTGGTCAATGTTAAACGTGATACATTTTACAAAATAATGAAATTTCAATATGAGTGTTTTTTTTTTTAATTAGATTATGAGCATTTTCAAAAAATAAGTAAGTTAACTAATTTATTAAAAAAAAACTTTGAAATGCTGTGGTGATGCGAAATTATTTCACGGAAATTTAAAAAATATTTTTTTCCGTTATCTACTCCTTATTACGCAACTTTTGACACAAATTTTGTGAAAAAATTTAATTTGTTAAAAAAATTTACTACGGTAGCCAACTTTAGACGCTTGTAGGAGATGAAAGATACCATCCAAAATTTTTGTATAATTAATTTTCTTAAATTATATGAAATACTTAATAACGTGTAACGGATTTTCATCGAAAACAAAAAAAAAAAAATATTTGGTTCAAACTTTAAAATGCTGTGGTGTACCAGAATTACTCTACAAAAAATTTAGTAGTCTTCTTTCGTTAATCTACTCCACATAGCGCAGCTTTTGGCAACAATTTTGCGAACAAATTCGAAACTTTTTTTTTTTGACAAAATACACTACCGTCGCCAACTTCAAATGCTGGTAGGAGATGGAATATTAAATATAAAACCATTTTTTTTCCTGTAATTAATTTTTAATTACGCGTCGTTTGAGACCTAACGCGAAGCTGAATTAAAAAATCGCTGAATTCGGGACATCGTAACTAGAGTATACTTTTCTAAAGTTTGGATATGCAATGTAAATCAGACCTCAGAGTTTCTCCAGCATTTGCGAGACATCTAAAATTAAAAAAAAACTCGGTTTTCGCTTTATTTGGGACTTTGAAGTCATCTTTAAATCCTATATGTTCGGATTTAGCGCACATCAAACCTTTTGATAATTATACTCCAGTATCAAGGTTGGGAAAATTTGTTAGCCTGTTTAATTCAATTCAATTAATTTAATTTACATGTTATCCATTGTAATTTTCAAAAATAAATTCACCGCCGAAATAACTAAAATAACTTTACCGCGAAAATACCGCTAACGAAATAACTTAAACACTGCTATCGCTAAAAAACCGCTACCGAAATAAAACAAATAGCGTTAATATTACCGATACTCGCATCGAGTCGGTTACCATCCATGCATATTTAAAAAAAAGTGAAACCTTTGCTAAAACTACAGTTAATACTCTATTAGCTGTAAGGTAGCAAACAAATTTATCGTCTCAAAATATTATATTATTTATTTATTTATTAATATTAATAAGAGCCGTTCAACAAAAAAAAAAAAAAATTGTGGAAACTACTGTTTAGTTGTACCAACCCACTGAAATTCGTAATAGCCGAATTTGAGTAGTAGTAACCGAATTTAAGTTGACAAATGCCTAAATTTTTTTCTGTGTGCAGTTTTTTCGCAGATCTTATTTTTAACATCCAATGTATCGTAAAATGCGCTGGGATCAAGGAAAAAAACAATTTTGCTTTTTTGGGTACTCTACTGTGCAGTACTACTCGACAAAGCATATCCATTTTCACACATTTGTAAGGAAGTTGTTAAGTTTTCTCTAGCATTTGTTCGCCAAGTCAACAATTTTCATTACATTCCTTTCAACTTTTGAATATGGAATCTGTTGTCCCCCACATTACATTCGCGGCAGAGAAAACAGACCTTTTTTTTAAAAAAATTCATAACTCAGTCAAAAACAAACATTTTTCCAAAATTTTTTTATTTTTTATTATTGTAGAGAACTGAACAAATTACAAGAAAAAAAAAAATTCCAAAAAATATATTTTTCACTCCAAAATGGTTTTATAGAGCTCCAAACTGGCGGCAGAGAAACAAAACGGGGCCTCGTGGTTGCAGCGCTGGGAGTAGCAAAAATTGTCCGATCTGGAAAAAAATGAATTTTTTAAATCTTAACAAAATTGGTTATCGTATGACACGAGCTTTTTTTTTAAATTTTTTTTAAATTTTTGGTGATGTTCCAAATTTAAAAGTGTGTTTTTTCGAAAAAAATATTGACTTTAAAAATTCATAAAAAATGGGAAAAAAAAATAAAAAAAGCTTGTGTCATACGATAGCGTATCAGTTTTAAAAAAATACAAAAAAAAAAATTTCGTCAAAAATGAACCCGCTAGTGCCGCAACCAGTACAAAAAACATGGTTTCGAGATAAACGCGTTCAAAGTTTGTGAACAAAGAAAAAAAAGGTTACCTTAAATCTTCCATGCCTGCTTCGTATTGTATGCCTTCGTTATCTTGTGTTGTGCTGTTTCTTACAGTTTTTTGCAACCGTTTAGCAATTCGGGCTTCTTTTGAAGCTTCATATGCCTTCACTCAGGCGCATTTCAAACGATTTGCATCATTTCCTAAAACAAGTATATACCAGCTTGCCGTACGTAGGTAGCGCGAAAATTAAAAATGCGTTCTCACTAATCCGGCTGTAACTTTTGAACCCGTAAGAATTTTTCCATGAAATTTTTTTCTTAGAATCTTAAGAATATTTACTAAAATACAAAATTATAAAAAAACGGCCAATGTATGTCCCCCCTTAATGCAGGCGACTCCAAAATAAAAGTCTGTACCAATCCTCTTAAAATAATTTGTGTAAAATGATACTAAATGTTTAAAATCTGCATATTTTCACACATTTGCATGGAAGTGGTCAAGTGGTACTTTTGTTTTAAAGCAAGTCAAACTTATTTTCAGTTGTTC
>JAEKOY010002553.1:0-11331 GCA_021234595.1 Delia radicum | reverse complement strand
TTGACGTTTTTGATCAAAAGTCGGTATTGTGTGCCACAAGGTTCTGTATTAGGCCCAATACTCTTTCTAGCTGATTTAAATGATTGCATTCCTCTTATTGATAGTGAGTTTTGTAAATCTTATGCTTTGCGGATGATAGTTTTCTTGTATATAAAATGGATTCTGAAATAAATATAATGTCTGAGATCCGTTTAAATAATCATATCAATACTGTTTTAAATTGGATGCATTTGAATTTTTTGGAAATAAATTCAGCTAAAACTAAGGCAATATTCTTTAGTTTACCTAACCAGCTTTTAAATTATCCTAGAATTCGTATTAATAATCAATTAATTAGTTATGTTGACTCCCTTAAATGCCTTGGAATAATCGTTGATTCAAATCTTAATTTTTCAAATCACATTAATTGTCTATCAAATCACGTTTAATTTATTTTGAGAAGATTGTATGCCTTGAAATCATATACACCAAGATATGTAAGGTAGCCAGCCATTGTCTCATGAATTGTTAATATCAAAAATTAACTACTGTTTGGAAGTTTTTTCCGGAACCTTTTCTGGTAATTCGGACTTTCTTGAGAGGATTGTTAGAAAAGTTGTTCGTTATGTATTTAATGTTCGTATATGTGATCATGATCGTGTGACTGATTTTGTCCCAGAATTTTTGGGTTGCGAATTTCATGAATTTCTGCTCTTACGTCTTCTACTATATTTTTTATAAAATCATGAAATAAAGACAGCCTATTTTTCTTGTAGATGAATTTACGTTTATTCACTCAACCCGTTGTATGCAACTTGAGATACCTCGAATACATCTTTCAATTTATGAGCATTCATTTAAAATAAGAGTCTGTCGTGTTTGGAACAATTTACCGCCTAATCTAAGACTGTTTTCATACTCCTATCTCACTTGTAAAAAAATGCTTTTGAATAGGTCTGTATGATTACTTTTTCCTTATGTTTTACGTGATTTGATTTCTGGTATACAGGATTTATGGAATTTTTATGATTATTTAATTTTTTTAATTTTGTGTGGTTGGGGAGCCACTTATATAGTACTTATATATTATTTTATTTCTGTAAAGTAGTTTTAAGTTACATTGCATCTCAACATAATTCTATTTTATAGTCGAAATCTTTGTCATATATAAAACATAGATATTAATCAAACAATACATGTATAATTGGCCTTTAAGGCTTCCAATGTATTGTATTAATAAATAAATAAAAGTCGGTATTGAAGTGGGCTATGGTAATGAAACTTTTACTGAGGCCTTTCTCGGGAAACGTAGAATATATGTGAGTAATTTCAAAGAAACCCGTTAAAACTTTCTTAGAAGTTTGTATTCGAAAAAAAACGACAAAAGTCGAAAAAGGTGAAAATTTTTACATCAAAAGTAGGCGTAGAAGTGCGCGTGGTCGATGAAAACTATACTACGGTCTAAGTTGAGGTCCGAGGATTATTCATGCCAAATTTGAGGAAAATCCGTTCAGAATTACAAATTTGTATAGAGAACAAACCAACAAACAGAAAATATAGATAAAGAAATATAAAATTACAAATTAATAACAAATCGATAAAATACGAATAGATTAAATAAAGCGCATTGTTAAATTGAATAAAGCGAATTGTTAAAACAACAAAATAATTATTCAATTTGATTAAATAAATTTGTTAAAATAACTAATTTCTGTTAATACATTTGAAGATATTTCGTCAAAATAACAATCAACAAATAATTAAACGTCAAAAAATACATTTACTAAACAATTTGTTAAAATGACGGACAGGTTTTGTTGGTTGTATAGTGAGTACCTATGCCTCACTTTAAAATGTGATTTAGTTGATTTCGCAGCTGTTTTTGGGTCAGTGCATTTGGGACTACTTAATTGAATGGACTAATAATTAATTGACGATTTAACTGACATTGTTTGGTGTCAATGGAACCTTTATATTTTGGCATAACAATTGCTCAAAAACAATCCCAACAAAATTTTGTTTCAATTGCAATTGATCAATACCAATGCCTTTAACCCTTCTACTGCATAAGACGCATATTTACGTTTTTTCGTAACTCTACTCAGTTACGTAAAACGTATATAAAGGGTCCGCCATCTAACGTTTTTTTTTGCATTTAGTGTTTATTTCGTGAATGGTAACACTTAGATCATGTCTGATTTGACCGATAATTAGTTTTATCCTTCCGCTGAACGAATATGGTCCGTATGTTCGTTATCTTGTGAAAAAAGTGAAAGAAACTTGCATCCTCATCGATAAACCAAAGCGTGAAAAGCCAAAAACAGTGCGTACACCCGAGAATATTGCTGCTGTGGCAGAAAGTGTGCGTGAAGCGCCATCAACATCAATTCACCGTCGTTCTCAACAATTGAACATTTCGGAGACATCATTGAGACGAATTTTGCATTAAGTCCTTGGTATGACGCCATACAAAGTCCAATTGGTTCAGGAGTTAAAAAAAATAGTTATTTGGCGGACCCTTTATATACGTCCAGCTCAAATAAGTTTTACAATTCGGTATGAATAATTTAATGAATAAATAAAATACTGTGTGCAACTTTCTAAATGTTAACAAAAAAATCTGGATTTATTAGCATTTTCATCAAAACCATATTCTGTTTGTAAGACGTATATATACGTCCTAATTGTATACCGTACTTATGGCTACCAAAATATTTAAAAAAAATAAACTTAATGAATGTAATTTGTTTAGCTATTTTCTATATTTATACAACAAATTTATTATTTGAGAAGCAGCGCTCAAGATTTATTAGCATTTTATCAAAACACTAAGACATATATATACGTCCTAATTGCAAACCGCACTCATGGCAGCCAACATATATTTTTTGTAAAAAAATGTAATGAATCTAATTTGTTTTGCTATTTTCTATATTTTTACAACAACTTTTGATTATAAAACAAAAAAATTTTATGAATTGGGGTAATACGAATAGAAGTCAAGCACAATTTTCGACTGCTTAAGACCAGGGGGCTAATTCTCGGAGTCGATAGCGATCGAAATTCTACTCGAACGTGCGAAATTTTTTCTTTTGGAATTCTCTTAGTCGTTATCGAGTAAAAAGTATCGAAATTTCTAATGATGTTGCTCGATAACGTGCGAGTACTCAAACGCAACCATACGAAATTGTACACGATAGCAAATTATCTATCGAGTTTTCGTTTTTTGAAAAGCATAAGTTTGGAAAAAAAGAAAATGTTAGTTAATATTTTTAAGTTTTTGTAAATTTTATTAATTGAATATAAATAAATAATTTTAGGTCAAATATAACAAAAATAAATGCAACGCAAAGCAGGCGCTTACTAATATTTACCTAAGAGCCAAAAGTTTCTTAATTGATTGTTATACTCTTCTTCCAGATTATCTCTTTCTCTTGATTCCTTCCATACAAACGAATCATGTGCGGCACCTCCATATTTTGAATTAATGCCTAATACTTTGTAGTTATGGTCACATATCTTTAAAGAAACGTTTTTAATCAAATTACGCATTGTATAGGTATAATAATTATTTATACTTACAATCATAGAGTTAAGGCTATGGAAACACTTCTGGTTTAGAAATGTGTGTTCATTCAAAGAGGGTTTCTGCATACCAATATGTGTACCGTCCACGCACCCAATTACTAATAATAATAGCAATAAAAAGAATTATAAAAGTATTTATATAAATGTATTTATTTAACAAACCTCCTGGCAGTTTGTATTTTCTCATGAAGTATTCTTTACATTCATCACTATTTCGATGAGAAAAGTTTATGAATTTTCCACATAGCTTACGTTACATTTCCTTCAAAACTCTTTTACTATTTTACAAAGAGTGCTTTGGCCAATTCCAATTAAGAAGTCGTTTCCAACATTGTGTTGAAAACCGCTTGTTGCCAAAAGAGATAATGTTGCAGCCAACTGAATTTTTGGTGGAAACCTAGTGGACAAATGTCCTTCAAAATCCAACTCCTCAATTAGATAATTGAATGCTACTTTTACTAATCTAAAGCGTTTTTTGAATCTTAAAAAAAAAATTATATAATTTTAACATTTGTATCAAATTAAAAAAAAAAATATTTACTTACTCAAAATTTGACAATTTTTAATTTAATTCAAATCTTGCTCTTCGTCAGAGTCGGATGATGATGTATAGAAAAAGAAACTTGAATCCATTTTTTTGTTTAAATTAGTTTTTAAAATATTTTTCCACTTTGAAATTTTTTTTGTGGTTGTTGAAAAATTAAACATGTTTTTTGTTTACCTTTTTTCATTAGTCTTTTACATTTGTACAGTGTTGTATAACTTCTTAAGATTTTCGTTTTATAACACTGAAACATAAAATCGTTTCGATTCTTAACGAGTGCCATCATCAGAAAATTTCGAACTATCGAAATTAATTCCGATACGAAATTATTTCGATCACGGCTGCGGGAATTAGAGCCCAGATAATTTCAAAAGTTCTCAGATATGTGTTTAATGTACCAAATTTATTAACAAATATGTATTACAATTTTTGTTTTTGGTTAGTTCGGATTTTAAAAATGTCCTTTTTTGTGAATTCAAGAATTTTGTGTAGTAGTACACAAATTGTAGTTTGGGAAAATATTTAATAACAACTTTAAATAGATTTTTAGCGCACGATTGCACTTTAAACTTCTGAATCGAACTATTTTTAAAGTATTTTTTCTATAGTAGGCTTTAAACTATACAAAATTTTGCCTAATTTTGCAAAAAAAAAAAACCTAATCTTATTTTCATCGGGGCCGCCGTATTGGATCCGCCATTTTGAACTTTTAAATTCCGACTTCCGGTGCGTGACCAATACTAGTCTAAACCCTCTAGTATACTTTAAAGACCATATTACAGTCTAAAAGTGGTTTAAAATATCCTTATTTTATCCTTATTTTGTGTTTTTCGAGAAAACTAAAGCGGCTAATAAACTTTTAGGCCGAGATCTTTTTTAAAGCTACACTGATAGAATTTTTCTTCATAGTATCAATGAAACGATTTCATAAAAATCGATTCATTGGTTTAATGAAAAATTTCATTAACTGAATGAAAATTCATTAATATTGGTATTTTTTCATTAACATTTTTTATAATTTTTTCATAATTTCATAAAAAAAAATCATTGAATTAATGAAAAATTTTCAAATTTTTTTTTAATAAAAAAAAAATTTTGAATTGTAATAAGAAAAAAGAATTTTTTTTTTGTATTTATTCATTTTGAAATAAAAAAATAAATAAATTTTTGTTATTAAGTTTGCCTAGAGCTAACAGTTTTTGACGAATTTGAATAGTTGGTCACTAAATTCCAGGGAACAGATTCTCTAAGAAAAACGATATAGTTTTGTTCAAAACGAGACCTAAATTGTTATCGTTATGACGACGTTATACAAAAACGTTATGCTAAACGATAATAAATTTTTGTTTTTTAACAACATTGTTAACAATATTTAACATTTATGTCAAATATGGTCGTAATTTAAGTACAAAAAGTGGACTATGATCGTCGATCGTTCTACAGAATTCCAAGCCAGATCGATAAAAATCACTTATTTTGTACCGACATATTAGAAAATATGTCATTTTTTAACACAAATTATCTTACATGTCATCAAATTCCAAGTAACGAAAATTATGCTGAATCAGGCTGAGTTTAATAAAAATCTGCCATCGCTTTTGCAGAACAGCCTGTGATGTTTACTTGCGAACTTTTCGACCTTTTTTTTATAACAATATTTTATAGATCCTATAAAGACCAGACCTTATAAATAATATCAACGAATGATAATTTCTCAATAACCACCAAATTAATGATATGCTAAAATAATCATAAAAAGTGCAAATTATTAAATATCAACGAAAACATTTTATACAAACTATGAATTTTAGTCATTAAACACATGAAACTTTCACAACGATTAGGCTAGGATAAATGAAAAAAATTTCATATACTTTATGAAATTTTCATTGGGTCAATGAAACCATTCATTAAAATTGATTTAATGGAACACCTTTCATTGACTCAATAAAACGTTTCTTTGGGGACTTTTTTATGAAAAAAATCATTGGATTAATGAAGTAATTCATTAATACTTCGCACTAATTTCTATCAATGTAGATTATCGAAGTTTTTAAATGGAATTCTGCTTCTGAAATGTTGTTTATTTAGTGTTAGTATGATAGAGACCAAAATTTTAAACAAAATGATGTGGTTTCGAAAATTTTTTGTTAAAAAGCTTGGAAATGGCAGACAAAATTCGTCAGCGGTTTAACTGACATCCCAAAAACTCGGCCTTAATGTATTGAACTAAAGGTTATTCCTTTACAAAAAATGTACTGTTTTTATTTATATTGTACAGTTTTTCTACTCGATATACTGTTTTTCCAATCTTAAATCTGGCAACACTATTCAAAAGAAAAGTGTTGGGAAAGCACACCGAAATGCCTTCTTTAATTACATTACTGTACGATTAAGGATAAGCTCTGTTTCGGAAGCATTTATTATTTGCTGGGTTGAAACTTGAAAAGAGTTAAACTCAAAAGAGCAATATATTTAATGTTAACCGTGTTACACTTGTCCTTCTGTTGACAGCGAAAACGGGCTCAACTGATTTTTAAAACATGAGTTATGGGAAATTTCTAAAAAAAAAAAAACTTGAAAAGGTAATGCCATTAAGATGGCAAAAGTATTGTTGGAATGTTTTGTGCCATATATTAAAAGAGCCAATTGGTACAAATTCCACAGACTAATCCAATAATGTAATTTTTTCATTCGGATATTTTTTTAACAAATAATTTCTGAATGCCATGATGTTAAGTTCAAAATTAACAACAACAAAAATCTCATTTTACTAAATTTAATTTTTTTAAATTTTATCAAATTTAAAAAGGAATCTATATTTTTATTTTCGTTTTTTTTTTTTGTGAGTGTTAGTTGAGTGTTAAGTGTGTATTGGGTGGACATTTTATATGTTTGCTAGTATTTGACTTTTATGATATTCTCAATCACCCCAAATAACCAATATCGTTCATGTCAACATTTACAAATCAATTTTGAGGGTTGCTTTGCTTGGTTTAGCTATCAGTAGATGATGGTTTAACATTACTTTAGCAACCTTTGAATAACATTTAAAGTCAATTTCTTAAATCTTATTGATCTTAAATTAATGTTTACCCGAAACTCAACAACAACAAAAGGAAACACAAACAAACCTTTAGGGTAAACTTTCTATCTTTCCCTCATACCCATAAAAACGGAAAATCTTAAGGAAAGGAAAAGAATAGGAAAGGGCGTGGTTATAATTTATAAACATGCATACACCGAAAAAAATACATATGGAATATATACGAAAACCGACATACATTGTACCTGCTGTAATTATTAGAAAATTACTTTTTTTTAAATAGAGAATTCCTGAAAATCAAACAAAAGAAATTTTAAATTAAAAAATATTTGTAGGGTTCCGAATTTTTCATATTATTTTTCGTCCCAAACCAGGAAAACAAAATCTCTTTTTCAATAATTGTTGTTATTTTACCAGATAATTATCACTTTCACTCTTGATGCATTATTTATTTAATATGGTGGTAATTTTTTTATATAATACGTTGATAATATGTATTATATAATATTAATCCTTGAAGTAGAACATACAATTAAGAGCGAGCAGTTATTAGAAGCATATCTGATCTTTTACTTTGTGAAAGAAGTTGGAGTAAAATTAAACTGCTTGTCATTTTCGGAGTATAGTTTATTCTGGAGAATAATAAATGTTCTTAAATGAGAAATTTTAAAACAGAAATACAATTTTTAAATGACGATTTTAAACGGGGGCAATCATCAAAATCAAGAAAAAAAGATATCGGAGCAAAATATAAGAAAATATTAAATACAATAAAAATAATATCATTAGAGAAGAAAGCTATTGTATATTTCAAAATGTTCCAAATATTTACATTTTAAATAAATTTTTTTTTTTTTCGTAACATAAAATCTAAATAATTATATTTTACGAACAAATACGATACAATATTATTTCGTTAGTTAAGTAAAGTTGAAGAAGCCGTTACAGTTTCTGTTTCGTAAAATAAAATAAACTTGATCATATCCCGAGTAAAAATAGTAATATATGGTCATATATAATGTGATTGAGTTATATCTGACTTTGAATGAAACCATATTAAGACTTATAGCATTATATAAAATAACATCTCATTATTTTTTTTGTGAACGAAGTTTTTATGTGGTACTTGATAAGTATAAATATATGTCCCCAAATTTTAGTCCATATAACTACATAAGGCATATAATAGTTATTCAATTATATACAGTAACCGATATATCGCAAGCTGCATTATATAAGACTATATGTGAATTCATTCTAAAAATATTTTTCTTATAATTTTATATAACATTACTAGAGCAGAATGTTTATGCCAGGAGTGCCCAAAAGTTCCTTATGGAAGAGCAAACACCAATACATTTAAAGAAAAACTAATTTTATTCAATAGTTTTTGTTGTAAAAACCAATATATACAAAGAAAAAAGAAAAAAATATTTCAATGTTTACCAGCAAAGCATACGAAAGTGTTGTTGCTTTGCACTTGCGTGTATACAGTGAAGAACGACAAAAAAACTAATAAGACAAAGTTGTTTGTGTATTTCGTATTGCTAGTGCTGAGTGCTCTATGTGTGTATTAAAACACACAGCCTATAGCTAAGTGTTTTTACAAAAACAAATGAGCACGAAGCGCATAGGGCTTGGGCACCCTTGGTTTATGCACTAAAAAATACAATGCGTTGCGTAACTATAACTACAAATGATTTTGCTATTATTTCCAATACTATAAACATTTTTTTTAAAGCTTTTAACTGCTCTTATAAGTGTGATAACTTATCTCTTTTCGTGTAAAATGTAAGAGATTATCTAATCGATTTAAGAGAAAAGTTGTGTAAAAATATTTTGTTAGTGTTTGATAACTAAAATTACAGTAAACAAAGAAGAATAACAAATAAAGAATAATTGAAGATTTTTTTTTTGTTTTTTTAATGCAATTGTAAACAATTTGCAGCGAGGTTCATATCTAAATGATTTTATAAAAAGGGCAAATTTCAGATTATTTCAAAAGTCGCTTAAGTTTTCGTGATTGCTGGAAAAAACAAACTGTTTAAACATAAATTTCTTTTAAAGGTGATTTTTTCTGATGAGAAAAAGTACAATATTGATGACCCAGATGGTTTTAAACAGCAATTGGTCCTACGTAAGGAACCACGATATTGCTCAAAAATAAGATTCGGAATCGGATCCTTAATGGTTTGGGGTGCTTTATGCTTCGACGGTATGGTTGATTTGGCAATTCCAAGCACCACAATGAATTCTTCGGAGAACATTACATTTATTGAAAATAGCAACGAAGAAGAATTCATAAGACAATGCCTTAGTACATGTAAATCGTCAGACGATGGAATGGCTATCATCAAAATATATAAGAGTATTGGAATGACCCGCATGTTCTCCAGATCAAAACCCCATTAAGAATATTTGGAAAGTATAAAAAAAAAAAACACTAAAGCCTGAATCACTCAATCCCAGTTTGTAAATAACATTGACAAGAATAGGGATTGAGTAACTGGGGTCCTCTTTAGTCTTTATGGTCGTTGGTCAAACATGAAATAATATTAAAAGTTATTTTTACTACAAACTGTGGGCGTTGTGGTGTAATGGACTGTTAGGTGGTCCCGGGTTCGATTCCCGGTGACGACAACATCAATTTAGAAAAAACAATATGTATGAGTTTTCTATCACTTATATGTATCGCTGCGCCCACCTTCGGTGTTCCCATAGCACTTAACCCCACCGAAGTAAAATAATGAATCAGGGCTATGAAACAAAAAAGCTTCAATAAACTCGCCAACTCTACATGAGGTGGCGAGCAACAACTGTTCTAAGACTTATCTACTCGCGCAATTACAGTGTTGCCATGTTTGAAGCTCTTCATCTTTCACCACCTTTCATCTCTCCACTATCCTTTCCAAAGAAAGCAGCACATTAATTAATAGGAAGAATTTCCTGAGTGTTGCTTCTCTTTGTATAAAAAAAAACAAACAAAAAAACTAAGAAAAAGTTATTAAAAATATGCAGACTAAGTAAAATATGCTACATATATACATAAATACGCATTTAAAGCAAAATAAGTAAAATATGCCATAAAAATATGCATTTAAAGCAAAATATGCAAAAATATCCACTGACAAATCGATGGCATTTTAATGCAAACTCTTTGATTCGCAAAGATATTATGTTCTTAGACTTAAGGAAAACAATATGTATTTGCATGAACTTCCCGTCCCTGAACATATAAAGTCTAATACAAACATTTTCGTAATATCAAAATTTGTTCTAATCCTAAATAATCGGTCACTAATAAAATCATATTAAAAAATGAAGAGTACTTTTTTAAGTACTCAATTTTTCAATGAACATTTTTTAACATTCCCTTATGTTTCATTTTAAAAAATTGGGTTTTTTAGGGTTAACGATATTTTAGTTATTTCTGTAACGGGTTTTTTGCGTTGACTGTATTTTACTTATTTCGTTTAAAAGTTTTTTAGTTATTTCCATACATGCCTGAATTCCAATGACCAGCTAGAATACAATGAAAATTCGGAAAATCGTATCTACACTGATAATAATCCATGCATAAAAATCCAATAAATGTCAAAATTTTTTCGAAATTGTTTGTTGTTTTGACATTATTTTCGTATTTTATGAGTGTATTTACAGCGATTATTTTGTCGGCTCTTGTCAGATTATTTCGGTAACGGCATTTGAAGCATAACGATAACGTTATTTAAGGGAAGTGTTATTTTAGTTCAGTAAATGTATTTAACGGATAACGTAATTTCAATTATTTCAGTAACGTTACTGTAACGTTACTGTAGGGACAACAATAGTTATAGGATCTAAATCGATACCAGTATTTCAGCGGTATTACCTGCCATCTCTGTTTTTAGGCACAACTTCACGTCACAAAAAGCATATCTACTATAGGCGTTTAGCTATTATATAACCATAATTTAATGTCCCGGATATGGGCAAATTTTGGATAAAATTGTATCAAATTATATCTAATTTGATATAATTAGATACATGTATATGACCAATTTTTTGGATCAATTCGCATGTGTTGTATATTGGAACTGATTAAGATGTAATTATATTAGACTAAATATTAAAATTTTCATCCGTGATATTACAAAAAAAATGGCTAAAAATTATTTATTTTTTCGTAAAATGT
>JAEKOY010002552.1:0-11333 GCA_021234595.1 Delia radicum | reverse complement strand
TATAGTTTCTACATAAAATATCAATCTCAATTTAAATTATTTTTTTTTAATAAATAACAATTTTTTACCGATTCTTCGTATAAATTTAACGTATTCATTGCATTTTGTTTTTAATATGCAAGTTCTTATTTTACGAATATCACAAAATTTTTTGTTTTATCCCAGCAAAACTTTGGTAATGGGTAGGACTTATTTCAGGACCTTCCAAAGTAATGGACTATCCATTCCAGTTTTTGTTATTTTGAAGGTCCGAAATAATACCTTACTAATATGAATATATGTAACTGCTTATTTGTAAGATAAAAAAACAACGCCTTACTAATATTGTGTTAAATATCTGCTTATTTGGAATAGCAAAAATAATAAGTTACTTATTATCACTTATTTCAGACCTTTCGTAGTAATGACTATCCATTTTTAGGTACATGTTAATACGTTCTTATTTTTGCACCTATAAATAACTACTTATTAACATCCTTACAAGTAATACGTCATATAATGCTTTAAGCATTACTTTTGATGCTACAAATAAGAAATGAAATAAGTACTTATGTGTAACTGGTGATTTCATTACATATTTTGTAACGTCTTATTTTGTCCCTATATGTAAGAACAAGGCAAGTCCTTGCCTCCTATGACACCCCCATGTTAAAATCAGGTGTTCTTGGCCTCAACTATAAGTACTTCTGATTCTTGTTTTCTTCTTCCATTTCCCATTCTATGGTAATAGCAAGTTTTCCTGGGATATTTACCAAACTTCAACCAACGATAAACAATTAATAACAATTTCACTTTAACGTAGATTTAAAGTACGTACTTTCCTATGTTAATTTTTTTAGATTTAACAATGCTTTAACAAAGGTATGTTAAGCTAATAATTTTTGTATACGACTGTTTATTTTTCATTTTGATGTCGCCGTTGTCTGTTCATATAAGATGTAAGTAAATTTTTAAATAATTAAATTTTTACTAAAAAATTATTGAAAAAGGTAGAGTGGATATGTTTTTCAACAATCTTAGAGAGGTATATTTGGAAACTAATGTTGCACTTATCCAAATATATAGTGTTCATGAGACTGGGACTGGGATAAGTACCGTACACAAACCACATAAATCATAGCTGCAAGAGGAGAAAAATCAAGTGGGTAAAATAATTCGGGTCAAAGAGCAGCTACCACAACTTTATGCAGCGCTATAAATGCCATAGTCAATAGCATACCAACCATTTTTTGTTTACCCACAATAAATGGCAAAATCGTATGATATATGGAGCTTCCTCCACAGTCTGTATTTTCCCCTTACCAAAAACCATTAATTTCATATTTTTAAATAAAAAAAAAACATTGAAGTATTTTATTATTTGATTTTTACTTTAATTAATATCGAAATAAGTTGTTCTTTTATGTTAATTGTAATCAATAAAATCATATTTTGTTTAATTTGAAAGTATTTTGTTTACTTTATGGATTTGATTCCTGGGATCAAACCACTGTTGTGAACACACTTAACCCCCCGGGAACAATGGTCTAATACACAGGAATCAAGTGTACTATACTATTAGATACCTTTTTACAGTTTTTTTACGATTTCAGTGTTTTTTTTATGTCTTTAATACTACGTATTCAATACAACTATTGCTTCAATTTTAATTAGATATTTTGAAAAACTTAAAAAAAAAGAATTTACACGAAGAATGTCCTTTTTGGGGATCAAGTGTGTCAAGTTTCCCCTACTAACTAAAGCAGAAAAAATAATGAGTCTAAAAATAGATTTTCAAAAGACTTCAAGATCATTACTTTAAAATAATGATTAAAGTAAGTACACTTAGAATACTATATAAAAAAGTAAAGGCCACTGCACATGTAGTTAAAAACAAATAAAATTTAATTTAAAGAAAGGACGACTTGCATTACAGTAAATTCAACTAACATTGTCATTTGTTTTTTTAAATGTTCCAAAAATTACTAACAATTGTAGTAAAAATGAACTACATGGTAGTAAAAATTAAACAAAAATATATATTTTTTTAAATAACAAAAAACAACTGTAAAAAATGAGTGTAAAATCATAAAACAGTCATTTGATGTGGTTTGTTTTTTTTAAATGAACTAATTTAAAAAATTTAATTTGTTCTACAAATGACTGACATTTACATTAAAAATAAAGAAACTGTATTACAACCCAAACAACTACATATTTTTAAAGCAGAAGTTCCCTGAGTGTACTTATGAGTAACGCATTATGTTTTGTATTAAAATAATGGGAAAATTAACTAGTTCTTAGTATGCCCTTATTTGTATTGTCATTACTGATAGTGAGAAAAGTAATGACATGTCACTATCGTTTCCACACTGGGTGGGCCAAAATAATTAAATAATTTACATACTACACATACACTGATACATAAATAAATACAGTCAACAGTCAAGATATAAATATCATAACAAACAAATTGTGGTAAGTTAATGTAAGTTGTCGTACTCAGTCCTGTGGTGTTGTATGCATTATTAATATTTATGAAACATTTCATATTTTCAATATAGGTTGTCTTCTCCAATGTGATAATGTTAACGTCAAAATAAAATAATATATTAGAATGAGAAGTAGTTGGTTGTTCTCAATTCTGTTAAAACGGATTAATGCTACAATCGGCAGACCGTCTTTAGAAGGGGTAAGTTAAGTGGACCCGTAATTAGTTAAATACTTAATGAAAATGGTGTTCATATAATCTAAGTTAAAAAACAATACATTTTCGAGTTATGGCAATTTCTGTTAAAATACAAAAACCCACATGCCTTTATACATCGGCGAAGTGCATAAAAACCATTTACATTTGGTGAATTTAAATTCCACAAGGATCTGAAAATTTTTAATCTTTTCAAATCGTCCTTATAACATTCAGATTTTCTTGTGTAGATTTACTGAATAAAACGAGTGTGTAAACTTAGAGTTTTTTATGCAAATATTTATCGCAATGCAAAATTAATTGCACACTCATGGAAATAAATTTATCAAAATAGCAGAAAACAGCTACTAAGAAACACACCAAGAGAAAAAATTAGTAAACTTTTTTGCTAGAACTACTAAAAATTAGTAAAAAACATTGTTGGCAACCATTTTATTCTGTTAGCGGTGTTGGATACTGGTATTTTGTGAATATTTCGTTAGGGTATTTCAAAGTTAACGGTATTTTAAGTTAAGGTTATTTTATTCCCTGCGGGAAATGAAGGGTGGATTGATCTAAAGTGACGATTGTGTGATATGTGATTGGGGGGCACGCCACGAAACTGGTGAAACCGAAATTGTGGTGTACCAAAAAGTGTTAATTTGTGTGAAATGACCAATCACGTGAGTATAGTAATGGTGACAAAACATTGACTGCTTAGTACCAGATATATCATGTAACTGGAGAATAAGTAACATAACATCATAGTGTACTTGAGCAACAAGGGCCGTTGCAGTTGAAGTTGTTACTGGTTATTGAACTGGTTCAATCCCGTTAGCAGTGGATGAAAACGTGGCATTTAGTGCCAAAGGATTCAGTCCCTTGACTGCTACAAAGCGGACATAACACTGAAATGCACTTATTTTGAAATTGATTTTTATTGTGCCTTTTGTAAGGTTTTGTGAGGAGGTGCTATTACACACTGGTTTGGTGAAGTACAGTGACTGGTTCCGGATGAGCAAGTTAGCAACCCGTATATAATATGACACAACTGTGAATAAAATTAACAGGTTATTTGCTAATTAATTTTCGCATACCCTGCGACTTGTACTCCCTAGACCTGTGCAGTGGTACTTCACAAAGCTATTCCCTTAAACTACCCCTGTAACAGCACACATTGTGCTTAATATCTGACAAGTTTTTCATCAAAAATTTGCTCTCCAGTTCTACAATACGTACAGCTATGCCATTCATGTGATAAATATTATCCCACTTGTCCTGTTGCATATCACATAAATCCTAAAATGATCTACTTTAACACTGCCTACTTCTAACTTGTTCCGTAGCTTATTTATTTCAGTCGGTACGGTGATAGGTAACCTTCGTCAAGTTATTCGACACGTCACGAAGTTATCCAAAGGTAGCAATTGCCACCTCCTATGTCAAGCCCATGTTAAAAGTACCGGTCACTTTCATATAACAGAACCGAAACTAGGACTGGTTCATACACACAAAGTTCTAGTCACGTGACCATACCAGTGACTGGTCCATTTCCCACAGGGTTGTTAATGTTATTTTAAGTTATATCGTTAGTTTATTTTAGGGTTAACGTTATTTTATGTAATTTTTTAGTATACAAATTTACAGATAACAGCAATATCTAGCACACCTAAATGAAAAATCCATTTAAAAAATTGCAACAACAGTAAAATTTAATTTTTAGGAAGAATAGGATATTTTGGATTTCAGATCGGAGAAGTAGACACTCGGAGCTAACAGAAGCTTTTTTAATTATAAAGTAGCCAGTTTAGAAACTGTAGGTCAGAAAAATTCACTAGTTTTAAAGTTTTTGTAAAAATATAAACTGTAAAATCAAGAGTTTTTAAAATTGTAAAGATATACAGCGAGAAGGTCTATATTATTGCTCCATAGAGTCTTCCTGTTCACAATATGAAGCAAGTCGGATGACACGAGGTCAAAAAATGCTATTTATCAATCAATGTATAATCAATGTTCTTTTATGGAATGAAATATACAAATTCAAGTTGCTCATTGGAACAATGACCAAGTCACAATACATTCTTTTTCTATTATTATAATGATAACGGAGGTTAAAAAATTCATTAATTATGTGGCTTAAAACACGACAAAATAGCTGTTAATTTATTTTAAAATGGTCTTATCACATTCCAAAAAAAAGTTGGGTTGGGAAAGATATATTACTTTTCTGATCGAGCAAGAGCTCAATATGAAAACAGAAAAAATGCTTAAACTTGGTTTTCCAAGAAGATGATTTTGGTGTGAAAGCCGAATGGCATTTTTTCGTCACATCTCATGGAAAAGGACGTTGCGATGGGCTAGGAGGAACCATTAAAAGATTAAAAGCCCGAGATAGTTAAACTAGTCTTGAAAATCCCATAAACACGACCAAAACTTTGTTTTTCTTGGGTGAAAGAAAATGTAAAGCGTTTAAATACCGAGTTCTTCAGTACTGAACAGTATCATAAAAATGAGATAAAACTAAATAATCGTTTTAATAAAGCTAAAACGATTCCCTTAACTTTGGTTTCACATGGATTTACAACCGCAACATGGTTCCGAAATGAAAGTCCTAGTAACATCAACCGCCACAGACTAATTATAAAATCAATTTACAACAAAAAAATATGTAATAATGATCTGTTTTATTGATTTTCTACTTCATTTTTGCCGTTAAATATAAGCCGAAAAAGAAATTTTAATAATAAAAATATTTTTAATATTAAAGTTTGTTAGGAAATGCAATGGAAAAAATTTAATAAAATAGATCCCATCGCCATCCCACTTTAAAAATTTCAGGGTTAATTTAGAAAATGTGTGTGTAGATATTCTCTTTTCTTTCGCAGGTGTCAAAAGCATATAAAAAGGTCAAAAACTAAAAAATAAATCATTTAAAATGAGTCAACATATTTGTTAAAATATTTGCACAAAGTAGAATAGAAGACGAATAAAATAAGCAATCAGCCATTAAAATCTGCCAACTAGTTTTTAAACTACATCAATTTAAATATAGGCATGTCGAACATTTTTCATGTTCTTTCAAATTCTTAAACACTAATAACTCCTTAAAATAAATCGTGAGGTCAAAAATCGTTCAGTTCGACATGAAATGGCTCATATGTACTAATTATTAAAAATGTACCATTACAAACCTATTTTTTATAATTTTAAAGTAATAATGTTTTGAGAAAAAAAAAATTATTTCGATTCGATATTTTAACGTTATCAATATTTTAGAATTATTAACGATATTTTAAGTTATTTCGTTAGGGTATCTTAGGGTTATCGGAAATTTAAGTTATTTCGTTAGTGTTGTTTAAAGGTAAAAAAATAGTTCCATGAAACGGTATTAAAACATTATCGGTATTTGAGGTTAGTGTTTGCCATCCATGGTGTAAAATGACATTGCAAAAAACTGCCAAATTTAGCAGATATTTTTTGCTAAATATTAGTAGGAATAGCAAAAATAAATCTGTTGAAACAACAAATATTTAGTAATATTTGAGCTGAATTTTAGTTAAGACTAATTCCATATCAAACCATCAAAAAATATCAAATCTTCAACCTCTATCCCCTTTAATTTTAACCAAACCTGGTACGGAAGGTAAGTGTCATATAAATATGTCATCGTACAAGTTTTGGGTTATTAGATTTAAGGTTGTACGTTTCGTTCCGTGGCGAATCAGCTGATTTGTTTTTGATGTATGAAAATTGAGTGTGTGTGGTTAGTTTGTCTGAACTGTAACGTTGCGTGCCGGATAACCTGTTAAAAACAGAATTTTCTCTACTACGTTAAGTGACAGCAAAAAAACAGCTAAAAAACTAAACAACCAATACAAAAACATTTTTTTTTAGTTTTATAAGCTAAATTGTACAAATAACATAAAAAAGGTTTGTGACACATTATGATAATAATATTGCAACTACATTTACAACTACTCAAACAATTACTATAGTCGTTTAGACAAAGCTGCTATGCTGTTACGGAACAGACTAACCACACAAAACAGCCATCCGGAACGGCACGTTACAGAAACGTCACGGAACGGCAAGACTAATGGAGCCTTTAGCGGTTGTGGAAATATCGCTTTTGAAATATGAAATAAAATGGAAAATTTAACAAAAGTAGTCGTACTTAATCGTCCATATCTTTTTAACGGTTAAAGCTACGTGATTCACTGTTACCACCTCATTTTAAAGCCACTGTATTGTTCATTAAACAAAACAAACGAAAAATAATTCGTAGAGGGTAAAATACATATTTTTTTTAAAAACCGCGGTTTTAAACAGCTGTATTTCAAAAACTGTTTTTTTTTACAATTTTCAAAAAAATATATGCTAATTATAATTTATTCCACTAAGCTGGTGCCAAATTAATATGTGGAGCTATTACGCAAATCAAAGTTATGGATAAAAATCTATAAAACGATAGTATATATTATACAAAAAAAGATTTACATAAAAAATAATGTATTGATAAAAAATAAAAATAACAGTTTTTCAAAAGTAGTTGAACATAATTGCCTATATATTTTAACGGTTTAAGCTACAAATAATTGGTCTCTCATTTTAAAGGTACTTAAATTGTGGTTTTACTGGTTCACTAAAACAATTTACCTCTTGACGGTGAAATGCATTTTTTTCAAAATCCGTGTTTTTTTTTAGCAAAAAACTAGTAAATTCAGCAAAATGTTTTGCTGACACTTAGCTCAATGTAAACTAAAATCGATTTGTTGAAATCAACAAATAATTTTGCTGGAGCTAAGTAGACTAAAAAAAAAACAAAAAAAATTACAAGGAGACTCCGTACATGGGTTCCCTCCGATTACGATGAAATTTGGATATGTTATAAAGAATTAAAAATTAAGAGGCCCATATTTATTTTAGTTGCCCAATCACACATTTAGAGGTCAAAAAAGTGGGGTAGAAAAAGAATGACCCACATTCTGTTTTTGGCGATTTTTTCATGTTTCATCCTAAGAAACTTTATATAAATTTGGTATCTAATGAAAACTATTTGAAACGCGCATCACCAGTATAAAGTAGCATGTCAGTACATGCTCAACTGTTTGTGGTATTCGAAAAAAAGCACTTACAATTTGGGGGATTTTGTACTAGGAGTTATGCCAGGGTCAGATCCAAACTCGCATGTAGTATTATCTATTAAGTGTAACCCGTATTTTTTACTTTGTCGTTATTCGTACTCGTTTGGAATTTAGACGAAGTTTCCCGAAGCACTACAATTTTCAAAAAGATTTTCCACGATATATATTACTGTATACATTAAACAAACATAATCGTGATAAAAGCCAAAATCATATTTTGCAAGTACTTTGTATTAGAATTAAAAAATTAATAATAATTAAAAATATGTCTAAATATTAGGAAAACCCCTTTATCTTGCAAAAGCAATTACCTGCGCCTGGCATTTATTATTTTGTACAGTAGTACCAAAGCGTACTTTAATTTTACATGCATCTTCAATATATCAAAATATTTGTTTGTACAGTAGCAACAAAGCGTATTTTATTTTGCCTGCTTCTTCAATTTTCAAATTTATCCAAATGTCATTAATTTAGTAAATAATTAAATTAACTATTTGGTTCCTTTGTTTGATTAGTAGTATACAAATAAAAGAAAAAATTAAACTAAACGCGGTTGCATTTTGTGTAAGTCGTATAATGGTTGTGTTTTTTTGTATCATTTCTGTTCTCTCTACTTTCGTTTAATACCAGCTTCTACACATCTACATCTATGCCCGTAATTTCATCTACATAGATACCTACCGGTGCTTAGTACCTACCTATACCGAACAAATCGGGTAGGTAGCTAAGCACCGTAGGTAAATATTGCTTGAAATTACGGGCACTAGTCTTTCTATTTGTTCTACATGCTATTTATGTATTTTGAGCACACTTTTGTAGCAACGTAATTAGTTAAACATTAATCAAAATGTATTTTTCAGTAAAAGAATTCAACTAAATTTTAGCTTAAAACGCGATTTCAGCAAAAAAATTGCTGAAAGGTAGTAACATTTTTTAGTTAGGCGTTTAACAAATGTTCATCACATTTTTTTTTGAGTGTTAAAATATTAAAAAAGCAGTAAAATGTAAATAAAAGGAAAACACATTCAAAAAAGTCGATCAATGCTTAAGTACTGACGACACTACTCGAAGGCCAAAAAGACTTCGCTTTGAAACATATCTGTTTTAATAAACCTATGTACGCTGTTTCGAAATCTGAAAAAAATATATGTTTTCACATTTGCAGTTTTTGAAATATCGCGGTTTTTATATTACATCATTCACCCCATCTTTTCGTATATATTGCTTAATTTTCCGAAATTGTATAGCAAATCATAAAATTATTTAAGTATATTAATTTACACAAAATTATCCTTAATTTAGTATAATAATGTGTTTGTGTTTGTATCAGGATAAATCGATATTTACCAACTATCCATTTTTTTAAATTTCTCAACTTTGATGGAAAATAAAAAAAAAAAAAAAACTATAAATTTCTATATTTGCCATATTTTCAAAATAATTTCTTTGATTATTCCTTTACCTAATGCTAAAATTTCCAGCTGCCCGTCCTTGCCCATTTTTGCAAGAGGTAAAATTTCGAAAAAAAGAAATGGTAGACTACCCCAAGCACGGATATGGAAATTCATACGATGGATATACTTCGAGGAGATTTTTTTAAAATGATGAGGCTGTAACTAGAATCACTGGAACAAACAATCAAATCATTAAGAGATTAGGAACGATCTTAAATGTTTTAAACTGCAAAGAAAAAGTTGATTCTGAAAAATATGGAGAATATGCTTCGAAAACTGCATCACTTTTAGCCACATTATATCCACAGAAAAAGTTGAACCCGACAGTTCATAAAATGCTGTCGTATGGCAAAGATATAATTGAATATCAGGAGAGCTTTCTGAAGAAGCACAATAGTCCCTAAACAATTTTCATAAAAATATAGATTGTTGAACAATTTCAAATCATCAAGCATGAGACAAAATGAGGACCTCTTCAACATGTTAGCAGCATCTTCCGATCCACTTAATTTATCATTGCGGCATATAAAAGTCACGGAAAGAGTTAGAAAATAATTATAGTTCAGAAATGATTAGTCTTTTAGATATACCTTCTTTTACGGATTGTGAGCAATATTTTACAAAAAATTTAAAAATAAATTAAAAAAATTTTTTTTTTCAATCTTTTCTGGAATAATTTTAAATCAAAAACCAAAAAACATAAAAAAACCAAAAATTTTAAAAAATATTTTATTTTACTTCCCATAAAATTGATTTTTCCACAAATTTGAACTTTGCTAACCCTAAAGGACTAGAACAATTTTCAAACACTCATATCATAGGCTGATCAATTATCTATCATATGCCTTTTAAAATTTTTGATTATCTTATTTGGTTCAAAAGTTATGATTTTTGCAACGAATAAACTCAATGGCGCCACTGTGCAACTTCTAGAATTTTGAAACATCGTAATGTTACATACCTTATTTCATTTAAATATATAAAAATTTTCTTCTTTTCTAAATATTTTAGGATATTTTCAATGGAATTTGAAATTTTAGTACAAAAATGAGTTCAGTGAAATGTTTAGTTTACTCGTAGTGATGAAATTTTAATTTTTAAGCAAACATAAAATTTATACAGATAAAACTAACATGCACAATTTTCAACTTCTTTGCAATACAAGTAAGATATCCTAAAACAAACACCGACATGATTATACTCAACTGAAAAAAAAAATCGTGATGAAAAAAATTATGATTTTGCTTTTAAATTTGAAAGAATTAAGCAACATAAATATAAGAAAAAATGAGGCAAATGATGTAAATATAGGTACCGCAATATTTCTCAATCTGCAAATGAGAATTTGATTAAATAAGAACAGCAAAAATAAAATAAAATTAGCAAAAACTTTTACTAAATATTTTTAGACTAAAGCCAATTTTGCCAAAAAATTGTACATTGCTGATTTTAGAAGTGCAAATTTTTATTCGCATTAAAAAATCTAAAAAACTTCACCTTTTTTATAACTTTTTTGTGTCTACTAAATTTTAGCAAATTTTTTGCTCATTTTAGCAGATCTATTTTGCTTTTTGTCAATTAACTAAACCTTTGCTTAAATATTGCTAAATATTTGCAGCTTAAATAGATTTATTTTTGCTATTCTTATCTTACTAATATTTAGCAAAAAAACTACTAATTTTAGAAGTTTTTTCTGCAAAATAATTTTTAGCAAAAAAATTTTAGTAATGCTTTTCTTTCAGTGTAATTATCCTTCACCTCAAATCTATTGGTAAACATTTTCAGAAGAAACCAAGCTAACTCCTACCTGAGTTATTGTGAAATGAATGTATTTTCTCGAAACTTGATTTGGAAATGCGCTCTCGTCAGCAATACTCTAATTTCATGACATGAATACACTTGTTGTATATGCAAATCTTGACCCATAGTGATTTTAATAAAATATGAGTTGTTTTCTAAGTGGAGCATTTTTAAAATTTTCTTATCTATGAAAACATTTGGATTACATCATCCAATAAAGCGAGATCTTATAATTTTTTATAAATAAAAAACATCGATTAGTACTTTGAA
>JAEKOY010002551.1:0-11359 GCA_021234595.1 Delia radicum | reverse complement strand
TTAGATAGATCCAACCCTATGACCGACTTCTATAGCCGGAATCACAATTGTTGGAGTAACTCCATGCAGCAGAGTGTATTTTGTCCTTTATTCTTCAAACTTACACATTTTTTAAACTTACATCTATTTTAGTATCTTTCACTCTGCAGAGTGGACTGGTCCATAATTGTGAATACAGCTTAATCTATAAAGATAATACTAATTTGAAAGCCGACATTTCATAACTATGCCTGTAGAATTATATGTTTCAATAAACTTATGAAATAAATTCTTTGCTTTAGGACCCGTTTTACTATGGGTTCAATCACAGATAACTTTTGTCTGAGAATGTCCCAAAAAACAACTAGTTACTCGGGTAAAAATTTTAATATGGAGCCTAATACAATTATGTCTCGTTTGATAAGTTCGCTTATAAAAGCACATACAAATTGATCCGAAAAATGGATCATCTTCATTTATCTAATTATATCAAATTAGATATAATTTGATACAATTTTATACGAATTTTCTAAAATCCGGTACATTAAATTATATCTAATTAGATATAAATATATAATGGCACTATGCGTCGATAATTGGCGTAAAAGTATTTAATAATAATAATAAAAGATAAAAATATATCTGATTTTATAAAATTTTAGACGATAGTAGGTATGCTTTTAATAATTTGAAGCTATGCTTAAAAGTATTTAAGTTACAAATTTTTAGAAATCAACAATTTTAAAGACCAACATTTTTTTAAATGAAACAACGAAATGATTAAAAATTATCAAGAAAAAATATTGTGTTTCAAAAATACATAATTAAGTGGTTTTGTAAAATTTACGTATGGTTATATGTGAAGCCATATGTAAGAAAATCGTAACTTAATTTGATATTGACTTTACCAAAATATCTATGGGAATTATATATTATAGCATTATATATTATATAAAATTATAAGGAACATATTTTCAGTATGGCGTCACATATAGTTTAATAAGACTTAGAATGGGACCATATATCCATATCGAACACTTCACATATATGGATTATATTATATGGCTTATGTAGTATATATGGAGTAAGATTTGGAGACATTTATTAATATCAGGTACCATATAAAAAAATCTCTGAATAAAAATGATCAGATGTATTTGTATATAATGATATTAGCCGTAATGTGACTTCATTCAAAGTCAGATATGACTTAATCATATTATATATGACTAGATATAACCAGACATGGGAGCGATTCAATACATTTCACAATCATTCACTTGTGAAATTTGGCATATAATTAAACGCCGAATGTTGTTGGATTAAAGTTTTGCTTGCGAAATTTTAAATTTCGTCAATACCAGACATGGAACATAATACTAATATTTTTGTATTTAATTACAGGACAATTACTTGTTTAAGTCGTATTACATGTAATGGTTGTAATTGAGTAATTGCCCTGTGATTAAATACGCAATTGTTGTTACTAATCCCCATATTTGTTTATTACAAATTTTAAAAATTTTCTAAGGTATCGTTTAAGCACACAAGTGTGAGTGTAGGTCTGAAATTATGTATGATATTGATTGTGAAATGTAATTTTACGTCGTACATGTTTGGATACAACTATTTTTACCCGGGCATCTAAAACCAATCTATGACTGGTACACTCAAAAATATTTTACAGTTACTATATGACAGTTATTTGTGTAGTAATCAGTAGTAGTTGTTTTTAACTGTAATTACTGGTTGTTTTTTCTATGAATAATACAAAACAACTATTTTGACTTTTATTTTAAAAAACAACTGAAGAAAAACTACTGTATTTTTAATAGTAATTTTCGTAAACAAACTACTAAAACAGTAATTTTGCAGCAATCAGTTAATTTTTGGTTACTTACTTAAAAATAAAAGATTATATCGAGTTTTGAAAAATTCTTATTTAGTTTATATTTGTTTTTATTGAAATGTTCTAAGTTTGCAAATAATAATAAAGAAAATTTTATCTCATAAAATTTTTATATCTCATAACTGGAGTATCGATGGAATTCTGACATTTTAAGTAGGATGTAGGCAGTGCTGACAACCCATTTTGTTGAAAAAATCGTCAATTTTTGTCTTAAAAATCGTCAGAATCGTCCTTTTGAAAATCGTCAAAAAAATACGTCAATACAAAAGTACCACTGCAAAAAAAAAATGGAAATCACTTTATTTGTAATAATTTCACCACTTTCTTTACCCTTATTATTACAGTTCCTTGTACTAACGCTTCTAGTTGTAACCGCATTTTTCTAAAATCGTCAATCGTCATTGTTATCATATTTCACTCCAGAAATCGTCAAAATGGAGACAAATCGTCAAAGTTGGCAGTGCTGGATGTAGGATATACAAATTTTTATTGTAACTGAAAGAAAAAAAGATTTTTCTTTATCAAAAATATTTTGGAAATGCCGAAAAAATAACTGTTAAAAAACAGTAGTTTTTACTATTTTTTAAAGTTATTTCAAAATTTTTGTAGTAACAAATTGTCAGTTGTTTTTACTACATTTGTTAGTTGTGTTTCTACAATTACAAACAACTACATTTTTAGCTACTTTAACCCCATTATTGCCCAGGCGGTAATTTAACTTACCAGCACTTTAATCACGTGTAAAACCTACATTATATAAAAAAACTAAATTTTCTTTGGTGTATACTTTAACTTAATGTGTTTTAAGAAAAAAATTTGAAGGATATTTATTTTTTGTTATCCTTTCGCGTTTGGGAAGGACTTTCGCCAAGCTCCAAAAAGATCATATTTTAAAACAACTATAAAAATTATTATAAAAAAATTTAATTTTTTTTTTACACACTGGTTCAAAACCCTCATTAAGTCTACTTTTATTATGTACATAATTCAATTTAATTTACCTCGACTAATGTTTGAAATAACATCAATTATCCTTGTGGTAATTTTAACTTACCATTGGGCAGTAACATATAGCAAATTAGGCAAGATTAATAAAATCGCGAACAAAAGCACAATATACCCCGCCATTAAGCGCTGTATGCTTAATACTTCTTATTGGCTCGCTATGGTTGGTTCAAGGAGCATTAAATAAGGCGAGGGCAACGGCGAATTCAATTCGTCGTAGTCAATTCGCCGAAAACAAAATTTGTCTTCAATTTGTTTAGATGGTGTACAACAACCACGCCACCTGGTTTTTAAATTTTTGTATATGGTGTTGACGTGGTAACGCCACCTAGTTGTCGATTCGCCTTGGGTTTTGTTAATTCAAATTTCATTCGAATTGTAAAATGGGGAATTCCCTTTTTATCCCAAGGTTAGCATGCTGTAATAAATATTTTGTTTCAAGACTTTAGTCTTGCTTTTCTTTCAAAAGTGTAAGAGTGTTAAAAGTGAAATAATTATTTTTTATTGCGAAAATGCCATCAAAAAAGTATTTAAGAATTGAAGAAGTAATTGCCATTTTGAAGAAGAAGATGAAATGAAGAAATTGCTGCGGTTGCATCATCCTCAAATGTCAACGTTGTGTATATTCCACCCTTGACGCAGACGAAATTTCAGATGAAGAGCAAATTGATGAAACGTTATAAATGATAATGGTGCAATAGATGTGGATATTGCTGGCACAGTTGAGCTTGAATATGAATCAGAAGACGAATCTGAAAATGATAAAATTGCGGAGCCTACCACAAAGCGATATAAATCTATAAACGAATTTAATGTACCCAAATGGACCAGAAGAATTTCATCATTTGATAAAACACCAGTAGATGTTGAAAAAGAACGTGTTCGTAATGTTGTTGAAAACTAAGTGAAAAATCACCAATTGAACTATTTAATCTCTTTTTTGATGATGAAATGCTTCATTTGATTATTAAGCAAACTAATATATACGCCTCTCAGTGCAACGTGCCTTTTATTGTTGAGTCGCATGATATAAAACGTTTTTATTGGATTTTTGTTCTTACTGGCTATCATAAATTACCAGAATGGAAACTATACTGGTCAAATGATCCATCTTTTGGTGTTGAAATCATTCGTAAATGCTTTTCCACGAAGTCGCGCCGAAATGATAAAACGATTCATTCATTTAGCTGATAACACTAAAATTGATCCAACAGACAAATTCGCCAAAGTGAGACCTATGGTAGACTTGTGCAACAAACGTTTTATACAGTTTGGAGTATTCGCTCACAATCTATCCATTGATGAGGAAATGATTCCCTATTTCGGAAGGCATTCCTGTAAAATGTTTATAAAAGTGAAACCTATCCGTTTTGGATTTAAGGCATGGTGTCTGACTTCATCAAATGGATATCTGTACAATATAAAACTGTATGGTGGATCGTCATCAAATTATGACAAGTCCATTGGATTAGGAGCTGATACTGTTCTCAGTTTGCTAAGAGTTGTAGTATCTCCATCGAGTCATACCATATACTTTGACAACTTCTTCACATCATACCACCTTATGTGTTTACTAAGCACAGAAAATTTTTTTGCTACAGGTAATTTGCTACTTTTATTATATATAAAACTGTTGTATTTGAATTTCTATATTTTAACAGGAACTGTTCGATGCAATAGAATCGGTAAAGCCCAATTGCCAGAAAAAATGACCAAGGGTGAAAGTGCAGCTCTTTTTGATATGACGAATGAAGTGTTGGCCATACGGTGGAGAGACAATGCCCTTGTCACTGTTCTTACAAATCATGGTGCCATGGATCCAAAATCAAACACAAAACGTTATGATCGCGTAACCAAAACGCATAATAACGTAAAAGTTCCTGGCGCTATTGGGCAATATAACAAGTATATGGGGGGGAGTTGATCTACATGACAACGCGTTGGCTAATTATCGGATTGGTGTACGATCCAAAAAATGGTGGTGGCCATTGTTTATAATTTGCTTGGTAATATGATGGTTAATGCATGGAAGCTGCATGTGCTGGTATCAACAATTGAACAAATAAACCATTATCGCAACTACAATTTCGTGCAGCTGTGGTTAATGAACTACTTACATTTACAAGATCACCCACAAGTGAACAACCTTCAATGTCTTCATCAAATTTAAGAGAAAAAATTGCCAAACCTTAACACAACAGTTCATTGTATTTTAAGATGTTCTGGAAACCCGAGACGTTGCGTAATTTGTCATACTCATACGCCTTTTGAATGTCAAGTATGCAAAGTGCGGTTGCATCAAAAATGCTTTTCTTTATACTCAAAGCACTTGGATTAAAATTTAAAAGCTACCAAAAATTTAAAATGTAAAACAATTTAATCAAAATGTTTATTTTACTTGTTTCTTTTAATGAATTTTTTAATTTTTAAAAAATATCTTTACTAAAATAAGAATTTTAACTTTAAATCAAATTCTTGTATTATTCCAAAAACACTTAACATATCTGCCCACTGGTAAGTAAACTTACCATCTCATATCTCAGAAACCAATTGTTCCATTTTCTCAAACTTTAAAATATCTTAGTTGCACCCAAAAACTACTTTGTGCAAAGTTTCAGCGAAATCGGTTCACGTTTTCGGGTAGCGGGCATAATGGGTTAACAGTAATTACCTTTGTCGTATTTTTAACTGAAATATACGGAGGTTGAAAGCTCGTTATAAATTGAAAATAACATAAAAATAATCTCGATGTACATATATAAAAACAAAAAACTAATATAACTGTAAAAAAAATATTACTTGAGCCAGAGTACACACTAAAATTTTTTATATAAATAGAACATGTTTGGTCTTCAAAGTTTAGTAACGTCATGATGCTTGTTAGGAAAAGACCTAACCACGTGGTTGATTACTAAGAAGACAAGAATGGAGCAAAATTGATTATTAATAGGTTTTCTGTTAAAGTTCTGCCTATTATATAGGCTCTAGCTTTTCTAAAACTTCGGGTTCTGATGAGATCTTTAGCCAGATCGAAATACTAGTATCAACCTAGCTAATGTGTTTGATTTGCTTTATTTTTGTAAATATACGGAGGTTGAAAGCTCGTTATAAATTAAAAAAAAAAGAAATTACAGTTGTTTTAACTGTAATTTGCAGTAGATTCTACTGTAAAACTTTTTTGAGTATAGAACTGAGTTAAAATTAAACCTTAAAGTTTAGTTCAAGAAAACAGATTCTGGAACTAGTTCAATGGAATCGATTCTCGAGTCAAAATCGATCCTGTAAATATTAAATGAGGAAGTAAAATGTTATGGAATAGCTCTGCTAAAGTATTTACGACACATATAGTTTCGTGATCTGGGCTGCTTAAGCGATTTATCAGGCAACGCTTACCTAGCCGGTGTTAGATGTTCAATTTCAATGTGGATGTAAACATTTTTCACAAATACGCCGCTGTACAACTTCCTCATCTTTCTTCCAAACAAGTAAATGCACATGAGAACAAACATAAATTATATAAATGAGCAAACATAACGAAACTCATGCTACTACTGCTGCTAATAATATTTAAACTAAATCAAGCTCAAAGATAAGTAAAGTTAGTAGAGTATTAAAAGCTGCAATAATAATGGTCAGACAACAGTCAATGAACAAGTTCGTCATTTATATCGAGTCCCATCCTCCATCTCAGCATACACCATAAAGACACGAGTAAGTAAGTGTATTATGTGAAGTCATATGTGTTTGAAACATAAAAATATTATGTTCAAAATTTGACCCCTTTAATAGACAATTCATCCCTTGGAACATACACTTACATACGTCGGTATGTGTAACCACCCAGGTAGAAAAATACAATCTTTAAAACGTTTTAAAAGCATTTTTCATGATGGTACAAGCGTTTTCAGAACATACCAAATTACAAATTTAAAGCGTTTTTGAGAATGTGCAAAATGATAACCCAAATTTACGGTCTGAGGATGGTATTTTATAACGTTCTCAAAACATTGCAAACAAAATTTTTTTAAATGCTTTTTCAATCGTTAAATAAGTATTTGCAGAACATTTTGGCTTACAGTTATTAAGCGTTATGAAAACGACCCAAATGATAATCGCTTTGAGGATTGTAATTTTGAACATTGTCAAAACGCTCGAAAGACAAATTTTAAAGATCTTTATGAATTGTTCATAAATACCAATTTTACAGTTTTAACGTTCTCTAAGCGTTAAAAAAGCTACAATTAAAGTACTTTGTCATTGTTTTCAACACAAATATCAGAATAATAATTTTAAAACAATTTTATATATTTACATTTGAAAAATAATATTTTTTATTGAATTTAATTAAAATATATTTTAAAGTAACAAAATATAAATTAATAAGCTTGAAACATAAAAGTATTACTTCAGGGTTTTAAATTAAGGGAAATGTGATTTAGTATAAAAAATATAACATAAAACATAATTTTGACGAAACGATATTGTGACAACCACAAAAGAAAAAATAGATTTAAATTTGATATATAAAAATATATCAATAAAATCAATGAAATTAAAAATCGAATATTCAAATATGAAAATAAAAAGCCCTCTATTGGAAAATAGATATATTTCATTATATAAAAAAATTGCATAAGAAACCGAGTTCGCATATAGATAGACCCCCTTATGACAGTGTTTGTTTTTTAATCAGTAAAATATTTTGTAAAAAAAAAAAGTATTTCTAAAGTACTATTGGCAAATGTTAGAAAAACGCTTTAACGCAATGGTTTTACATTGGTTTCATTTTATAAACCGTTGTATATTTTGTACGATAAGAACTTCTAAAGTACTTTTTACAAACGTTGGAAAAACGCTTTGAACCAATGTTTTTACAGTGTTTTTATTTCACAAATATTTGTAAGTTTTGTATAAAAGTATTCCTAAAATACTTTGTCCGAACGTTCGAATAGCAATCCAAAATAATGTTTTTTAAATGCTTTTTTTTCGTATTATTTGCAATTATCGCTTTGGAAACGCTTTTATTTTAGTACCATCAAAAACAAACGTTTTGAAAACTCTTCGTTTTTTGTACCATCCCAAATTTCTACCTGGGCATATTTTTATATAATAATTTTTATCTTAAAAATTTGTAACGACAATTTGTTTAACAATGTGTGGTCAACATACATAATATTTAATTTAACATTTATTTTTTTTAGGTTGTTGGCCACAGAGAATCTTCCTCAATTTGTAGTTTTTATCTGTGCTGTGTGCATGGGGTTGAATTTTTGTTTATGAACGATAATATTCTTTCAGGCTTATCTATGCTTGTACAGTGTATGTGGTCAGTAAATTGCATTATTGTTTGAATAAAAATTCCTAGATAAAAATCTATATTAACTATACAACACAAAAATGTGTTAGCCCATTTATGTTAAAAACATTTGGTTTCACAAGAGAATTTAGGAAGGAAATATAGAGGATTCTCCAATGATTATGGATTCAACGTGTGCATATTTTTTTTAAGGATATTAAACTTTTCTGGAGCGGTATTTTTATCAGAAAAATCTAATGCGATGAGTGATTATTAGGAGCACGAGTTTTTATTCTTTACACTCGTTTATCTCGAAGAGCGCATCCGTATGTGGTCGATTGTCTAAAAGATCGATCAATGCATTACAGAGAAAATTTGTTCATCAGTTGAACAATCGGAATGTGAAGGAAACTTCGCGCAGAGATCTTAGCTGTTGCTTGCAATGTAAAAAAACACTACTTTCTATTTCATCATTCCCATAGCCTATTTTTCTGAATTCAAAACAATGAATTTCATTGGAAGTGTGCATCACCCGATTGGCGAAAAAGATTTTGATGGCATTTGTTTCCTGTAGGAAGGCTTTGGGAAATAATGATATTTAAATCCCAAAATTTTTCTCAGATTATAAAAAGCTCTGGTATATAAAATTCTCCTTTATGGAGTCAGTGCAGGCACGTAGCTAGGGGGGGGGGGCTTGGGGGCTAGAGCCCCCCCCCGAAATGATTTGACAAATTTAAAAACTTAATACAATTCGTTAAAAAGTAACAATGTTATTGATAAATTTAATATGAAATATTTATTTTTTACTTAGATCAAATAGGAAATAGTTTTATATGATTCGAATCTTAAAATTTCGTTAGAAAACATCGCCTGCAAATGGGCGGCTATCATTGTTAGAGTTGATTTTCGACAAAAAGCAATAAATAAAATCATTTCATAAGAGATTTCGAAGTCTTTGACTTAAAAATATAATCAAAAAATTGTTTGAGACAATGCAAACTAAAAATTAATATGTCTACACAGAAAAAACTAAAATTGAGTTTTAATTAAAATATTTGTTGATTCAGCAAAAGTTTAACTGAATTCGGTCGTGTTGATGCAATTGTAGTAACAACTAAAATTTAATTAATATTATTTCCAATTACATATAGTTTTATTCACATATATTAAAAATTTAATTGATATTGTTTTACTATTGGGAAAAATTACAAAATTTTAAAAAAATCACCAAAATTGTAAAAAAATCGCCCAAATTTCAAAAATCGAGACCATTTGAAAAAAAATCGCAAAATATGAAAAAAAAATGCCAAAATTTAAAAAACAATCCTCAAAAATTGCAGGAAATTTAAAAAACTCCAAAATAAACGCCCAAATTCGAAAAAAATTTAAAAAAAATCACCAAAGTTAAAGAAACGCGAATTTTCAACTTTAAACGATTTTTTTAATTTTGGCGACCTTTTTAAAATTTTTGCATTTGTTTCAATGTTGGTTATTATACGATATAAAAAACTGAAAATTATTTTATACCCAAATTCATTTTTAATTAAACAGTTAATTGAAAGTAAGTTTGAAATTGAACAAAAGTTTTAATTGAAATTTTTTCCACCAATTATTTTTTCTGAGTTATTTTGACATAATCTTTTTAAAATGGAGATACCACTAAGACTCAAAATTAAGTTTTACTTGTGCCGTAAAAGTCGTTACTTTACTTAATGTGCAATCTTTTTATTTAAATTTGATTTGCTACGCACGCATCTGGTAACATAGTTTGCAGTATTTTTTTTACAATATTGCGATATCTCATATATTTTTTTAATTTTTTGAAACAAATTTAAGCCTCAAACTTTGATCGATATGCATAATGTGTTAACGTGGTCCAATGTGATTAAATTTTCTCAATTTTTTTTTCCGAGTTAAACGTTTGCATAAAATAATACATTATTTTATATACACTTATAAGGTTTTTGGCTGCCAGTGCATTTAACCGGGACCTAATTATATAAATTCATATATAAAATTAATTTCGTAGAAAAAATTTAATATGATGTCATATATAGTTGCGTATAATGTATATTGCATTTAGAATACGCTAAAACTAATCCAATTAATAATTACGTTATATTTATATACTCAGACATTGCAAAATTATATATATTTTGATATTATACATATTTTAAAAAACACAATATTACAACACAATATAAACAATATATTACCCCATGCAGAGTCACACTAGAAAATTTTGTCAATATATTTTGGATGTAAATAAGTATTACATCAATACAATAGTACAATTAGTTGCATCATTTTGTGTATAATTTTATACACAAAATTTACCGCAATTTTTGTCTTTTGAATTGATATCTTTCTGGTTCTTAACCCTATAAAAAGATTTTTTTTCAATATAAAATTCTAAATTTAGTTTCAACGTTTTTTCCGTGTTTGTTATTCAATGGTGTAAGTGTAAGTTAATAAATTCCACAAAATCTTCATTTTCATTATATTATTTTATTTTTGAATATAATAAAATTTCCAATGCTATGGAATTTGTTACAAATTATAAAGTTGTAAACCTTTTGCAAGTGGCTAAAGTCTAAAAGGATTAATAGATATTCGGATTTTCATGACTTTTTTTATATAAAAACAGGATACAACATAGCTATTTTGTATATATCAGTATCAGTTCAGATATAATTTATACCGCTATATAAAATCGTATTAAATGTTATCGCGTCATTATTCGGACGTTATTTAATTATTATGCCCATTTCTCGGATAAAACTGTATTAATGCTCATATTAAATTCGTATGATTTTATAAAGCATCATATTAATTTTAATCGGGTTATTAGAAGTTGAAACTTTTTTACTTTTTTTTACATTTATCAAGTTTTAGCTACCCTAGACGTATATTAGCACATAAAAATATAAAGTAACGCAATTTTATTTTTCGCGGTTTTCAAAAAGTTTCCGCTAACCTTTTTTATTTATTTAAACTAAAAATTAATATTTAGCTAAAAATTTAACGTATTAGACAATAACGATGCATATCCAACTTATAAGTACATAAACGTTTTCAAATTTGACGTGTTTTCGCGGATTGTGATCAAACAGATTAAAGCGTGTTTCGCGATATAGACATCAAAACTCCCAAAATAATGAATACAATAA
>JAEKOY010002550.1:0-11361 GCA_021234595.1 Delia radicum | reverse complement strand
GATATCTCAATTCAAAAACCCTGAGAAATAAGAGCCATATAAAGTCGGCTTCAGCAGGTGGCGAGAATTTTTGAAGTAGCCCATATGCATTATACAGGACCAACAAAAAAAATTGTTTACACATTTAATAATGATATATTTGACAAATAAATAAAATTTATAACTGTTACATCTCTGGTAATGTTAATAATAATGTGTCGTTCTTATGTGCATCCTACGCCTTTGGAATGGAACAAACCATCACCGAAAGATTAATCAAAGACGTGGTTTCATATCAATATTACGTTTTACCACAACAATGTTACACAACAAACAGTAAAAAAGGAATTTTATTATTAATAAAAACTACAAAAAAAAAAACGTCCATCACAAAGACTCGCCCATTATCCTTCAAGGAAACAAACATACAACAACAAATCATAGTTGTTAAATAAGAACGAAAAAAAATAATTGTTTTAAAAAAAGGTAAAAAGAGAATAAATTGCAAAATAAACAAACACAACAACATGATGAAAAAAGGTAGAATAAATAATAATGACAACACTATGTTCGAAAAGTATCCTTCCTGCACACGTTGTAGGTTATTGTGATTATAAGTGATTCTAATTTCGTCTTTTATCATAAAAAAGCTGTTAAGTCTGGACAAATTGCTATTTTTTAGTTTACCTACAAAGTTTTTCTAATTTGTTGTTGACATAAACTAATAAACAGCACAACTTTCTATTATCCGGTAATAAGTTTGGTAAAAGACAGTTAGCCAGGTAGAGAAATACGATTGTCACAGTACTGACAGAGTGTCGGCGATGCACAGTGTGAAAATTGGTACACGAGTATATAATGTTTAGACATAGAGCAATTCCATATGAAAGCGATCACCTTTTGGACGACCCCTCTCCGATTTTAAAATAAATAGTCTCAATCGATTGCCCAGCAAAAATAATGTACCTACATATATTTTTTTTTTTATAGTGACTGTCATGTGACAAAATTGAAGAATTCTTCATAAGGGACCTCATTGAAAGTTGTTTAAAAAAAAAACTACTAAAGCGATCGCAACGAGTGATAGCTCGTTGGAAAGGTATTGAATCAGGCTTTAATTGAAAAATAAAATTTTCCTAATTTTTCTCAGAAATTTACCTTTTTTCCCATGAAAATTAAATTTTCCCATGAAAATTAAATTTTCCGATTTTCCACAGAAGCTCCTAAATTTTCCGGCTAATTTTATTTTTTTTTGGATTCCTCATAATTTTTGCTTTAAGAATTAGCAATACAAAAATGGGTTCCGACTCCTTGTTTGGACAGGAGAAGAGCATTTAAGAGACCACCTTGTTCTCATTGTTTTTATATTTTTATAATTGAATTATTTTTAATTATTTAACAAGAAAAATTAGGAAAGTTTTATTTTTCAATTAAAGCCTGATTCAATACCTTTCCAACGAGCTATCACTCGTTGCGATCGAGTGATAGCTCGATGAAGAATTCTTCAATTTTGTCACATGACAGTGGTGCACACCACCACTAAACCAGTCACTATAAAAAAAAAAAAAAAATATGTAGGTACATTATTTTTTGCAGGGCAATCGATTGAGACTATTTATTTTAAAATCGGAGAGGGGTCGTCCAAAAATTTGCCAATTTTGATCGTTTTCATATGGAATTGCTCCATATGCAAATACAAAATTTTGTCAAAAATCGCAGCTACACTGATAGAATTTTCCTTCAAAGTATTAATGAAATGATTTCATTAAAATCGATTCATTGGTTTAATGAAAAATTTCATTAGCTTGAATGAAAATTCATTAATATTGGTATTTTTTTCAGTAACATTTCTTATGATTTTTTCAAAATTTCATAAAAAAAATCATTAAATCAATGGAAAAATTTCAAGTTTTTCAATAAAAATTTGACTTTTAATAAGAAAAAAAAAATTTTTTTTTGTACTATCATTTTGAAATGAAAAAAAAAACTAAAAAATTTCTTTTAAACAGAATTAACCAAAACTTTGATATAAATAATTTTTTTTTATAAAATTTGCATAGAGCTAACACTTTTTGACAAACTTGAATAGTTGGTCACAAAATTCCAGGGAAACGATTCTCTAAGAAAAAGATATAGTTTTGTTCAAAACGAGACCTAAATTGTTATCGTTTTGACGATTGTACACAAAAACGTTATGCTAAACGATAATACATTTTTGTTTTTTTTAACAATATTTAACATTTTATCCAATATGGTCGTAATTTAACTACAACAAGTGGAAGCATTAAAGTCCGATGTGCCGAATTTGGTATTAAAAAAGACTAAATTCGGCTGTGACGAATTTTTGGATACCCTCCATCTCGGTGTTTTCATAAACCAGGGAAAGTGCAAACATTATTAATATCTATATTCTTTGTAAAAATAACAAAAATAATGTTGTTTTTATAAGTAAAAACAAAATATGACTGATTGATTAATGTATTTGGGATGTTACAAAAGAAAAAATGTTTAAGTAAAGTTTACTAAAATGAATCTGAAATTCTGCATGCTTATAACAGTGGGTATTCAAAGGTTATTCTGATTACCTAAAGAAGAACGTGTAGTGAAATATATATATATTTGTATAGTTCCTTATGATGTTAAAAAAACTGTTGTAAAATTCGCCTGTTGTTTGTCTCTTTGCCTATATAATAATGAAAGAAAGTTACTAAAATATATTTTTGGATCGTTAGAAGAGATGCAATGAATACAAACGCATAAAAACAGTTTCGAATAATCAGAATTTTAGATAAATTTAAGGGAACAAAAATACACTTGCGGAGACATACATAATGAAATAATTATGAAATGCCAGTTTACATTACAACACATGTCTTTATACTATACATCACATAAGTAAAACGGAAAGTGTGATGAAACTAAGTTTGTCAAAAATTATAAAAGAAAATCTTTCGAGTGTTTTGGCTGTTTTCGAGACACAAAAAAATTAAAGAAACTGGTATTTCAAATTATTGTTTTTCGGCTCAGTTGCTTGTGCAATTCTCGTTACGACTCCTAGAATAAGAACCCTAAGAAATTTTCCCAAAATTCGATTGGTTTTTACACATCAATACTTTAATTTAGATTATTTTTGTATGTATCAAATAAAAATTAGGGCTTTTAAGGAAAACAAATGCATATAATCAAAAGATTTTAAGATGAAGTATGCACCTTATATGTCTTAAATAAAAAAGTTTCTGAAAGTGAATGTCCTTTAAATTGAATGGGGTTTTTAATAAATGTAATTAGAATGTAAGAGTTTCCTTGCAAATTTATTAAAGGTTGAGAATGAAAATAAGTAAAAATAGTGTACGAAAAAAAGTTATGAATTACATTGTTGGATTCGGGGATTTTGTTCCTGGATATTTTTTGATCTGATAACGATTAATGTGTCTGGCAACTCCGGTTAATGCAGTCAAATAAATAAAGAATTTTAACTAAACTATTTTGTTCTACCTTTTTTCTAATTGGTGATTTTTTGATTTGTTGGGGTTAACAAAAAAAGGTATATGGCAAGCCTGGTATATGGAAAACAAAAGCATACTTTATAAATTAGCTTAACAATTTTTCGAGGGCTTCTCGCATTTGCACTTATAACCAGTGTTGCCAGGTTTGCAAAGCATAAAAACGACAAACTTTCTAGAAAAATCGTCAAAATCGTCATCATATTTGAAAAAATCGTCAAAATAAAATATATTTGTTAGAAGAGGGATAAAGTTTTAATAAAAAATAAAATACAATAATGTTATTCACATTTCAAATGTTAACGTGTTATCGTTGTAATATAACACGATTTTTGACACTTCTCTTTGGTTTAAACTTCGAAAATCATTATATTTTACAACGATATTCATATTTGTAAAATGTTGAAACAGTGTGCCCCAGTAGGCTAGTTGGTAGCGTGCTGGCTTATCAGTGCGGGGGTCGTGGGTTCGATTCCCACCAGAGGCACTGATCTGTTTTCGCTACAACGCGCCGAAGGCCATAGTAGCTAGTGCTCGGTTAGGGTAATAGTATATAACTTGTAATTATATGATTATTAATTAATAAAATAACAAAAATATAATGTTGAAAGATCAAATAAATACAACTTTAAATCAAACTAATTTTACCACTTGAACTGTTAAACACTTATATCTGCATAATTCTGTGAACAACATTTCAGTGGCACAACTTTTTAAATATTAAATTCTTTTACAAAATTTGGAAATTCTTTAACAATAAGTCTGTTCGATTACTTTTCCTGTAAAGTTCAGTAAAAACTACTCAGTAACAAATTACAAATAGTAAGACAAATTTACAAAAAAGTAAACGAACAGAAAATTTGTAGGAATTATTAAATTAGATAAAGCAGCTTGTTTTAAATATTAAAAAAAAATCAACTGGTCATTATGGAAAAGGAAAAAGTTATGGAAATTATCGACCAAAAATAATTTTAATGTTTTTTAACTTCTTCCATAGTTAGTTATTTAATAATTTTCACTTACAATCCAAAAACAATTAAAATTTAATTTAATTTTTGTTTTTTTTACTAAAAATACAAGCATATTTTTTAGTCATATGTTTTTTTCATCTTACAAATTCTTACTGGCAAAAATGTATCCAGTAAAAACTTGTATGTTCTTTGGCATCAAACTGTCAGAGAGAGTAACTCTCTTTTTACCAGTTTTTACTGCGTATTTGTCTAAACGAACACCTTCCAGTAAAAACTTGTACAAATTTTTGTGTTATCGAACAAACTTAATGTTATATTTTTTAATTATTAATTATTTTGGCACTTTATTTATATTATTAGGCCTGTTCTTTAAGCACCGGATTTATTTTTGGATTTATTTTGTTTCATTTGAAGTTGTATAAATATCATCTTGTGTTTTAACATGAAAATTTTTTTATTTTTATTTAAATCTGACTCCAATTGAATTTTATAAAAATTTAAAAAAAATGTTCTAAACATATAAACACAGAAACTAAATTAAGCTAAACCCGTAATGAATTTATAAAAAAATAAATGCGGTTTGGATTAAGTTTTATTCAATTCTAAGATTTGCATTTTTGCAAAATTGTATTTCACATTATATTAGCATATAAAAGCTAGCTATCGATCAAAAAACAATGTTTTTGCTTTCAATTTTTAACGAAATAATATAAATTTAATAATCGAGCCGGCGATTTTATGAGAATGATAAATAAGTAGATCGCTGACATATTAAATTATTGTCAAAAAATCGTCATTTTGGAAGCAAAAGTCGTCAAATAGTCATTTAGTTATTTTGGGTAAATATCATCAAAATGACGACAAATCGTCAAACCTGGCAGCTCTGCATGCGATAGCTACTAATCCATACGTACATACATACTGTATTACAAAACAAAACAAAAAAACAACAACAATATTTTGTGGGTTTTTTTTTGTTTTTAAGTGTTGATCATGACCATGGATGGTAACCAATTCTATGTGGTTATTGGTCATAGTAACGCTATTTTCTTTTATTTCGGTAAGGGTATTTTAGGGGAAACTATACTTCAGTTATTTCGGCAACGGGATTTTAGCGTTAACGGTATTTTAGCGTTACCGGTATTTTAGCGTTAACGGTATTTTATTTATTTCGCTAACGGTATTTAGCGGTAACGATATTTAGATATTTCGGTAACTTTATTTTAGGGAAAAAGATTTTCAATTATTTTGGTAACGGCATTTTAAGGATAACGTTATTTTAGTTATACAGATAATGTTAATGCACACCACAATTTTTAACCGCATTATGCCCGAGTTTAAATGACTGTCTAGTTTATGATCATACTTTGGGGAAATATATCTATTTACAGAAGTTTTTTTGTTCAGATCTTGGTAGATTATTTCGGTAACGGTATTTTAAGGTAACGGTATTTTACGGATAACGGTATTTCAAGAATATCGGTAACGGTATTTAAGCGATAACGATAGTCAGTTGAAAGGTGTTAGAATCGGGGACAGTAATTCAGCGATATTGACAGCCATCCCTGCTTGCGTATATTCTTGTGTATAAGCATTGAATGTACGTATGTATGTATGTATGATGAAACAAAAAAAAAATTTTTAGAGGTCTTCCCACATTTTCACTCATAACTTTTGAACGCGTTAACCGATTTTGATCATTTTCACTAGAAAACTGCTCATGATATCAACAAACAATTTGACTGAAAATTAGCAGTACCTCTTCTGTATTGGAGGAGTATTTTGTGTTTCCACAGACAGACGGACGGACAGACGGACAGACGGACAGACGGACATGGCTATATCGACTTCTCTATCCATGCTGATCAAGAATATATATAGTTTATGGGGTCCCAGAATTTTTTAAAATAATTACAAACATTTGACAAAGTGAATATACCCTCCTGCACTATGGGATGGAGGGTATAAAAAGTGGACTATAATCGTCGATCGTTCTACAGAATTCCAAGCCAGATCGATAAAAAATTACATATTTTGTATTGACATATAAGAAAATATGTCATCTTTTAACACAAATTATAAAAATGTAAAGAACGGTTAAACAATTTTGTAAAAATAAAACAATAAAAACAGAAATAAATTTAAATTTCTTTTTTAGTTTAGCTTTTAATATTTTAACATACATAATTGAAAAAAGTACAATAATTAAAATATTTCTTTTTATGGATAAAAAAATGTTATTTTCAAAATTTGTAATTTGTATGCTAAAATAATCATAAAAAAGTGCAAATTATTAAAACAAAAATATTTCATACAAGCTATTAATTTTATTCATTAAACACATGAAACTTTCATAATGAATAGGCAAGGACTAATGATAAAAATTTCATATACTTTATGAAATTTTATTTGGGCCAATGAAACCATTCATTAAAATTTATTTAATGAAACACCTTTCTTTGGGAACTTTGTTATGAAAAAATTCATTGGATTAATGAAGGAATTCATTAATACTACGCACAAATTTCTATCAGTGTAGGACACGCCTACCTGTCTTATATCCTGAAAGTGAAAAATGCAATAAATGATATAGATATTCTTGGAAACCTACGAAAATTGGTACATTTCTTAAATATGTAGCTAGAATTGTGCATGCAAAGTTTTTTTTTACTTTCCGAGCAAGGATACTGCTAGCTAACAAAATGTCCTTGATCATAAAAATTGCATAAAGTCTACAAAAATGTTTTTAATATTACAAAAAGTTTATATACATATATTACATATGTGACTAAAAATAAGTGTTCCGATTTTTAGTAAATTCCAAGCAAGCACACGTCCACCCCTAATATATCCTGGAACCTAATTTAACGCATTTATTTATAAAAGATTCAGAAATTATTGAAAAACAGCGAAAATAAGTATGTAAATATATTTAGTATGTAGCAGTCAATGTGTGAGCCGAATTTCATTCAATGCGATGCAAATATACGTCAACATTTCGCGTAATAATGCGTATTTTATATGTCCTGGAAATTAGCACGTTTACATCCCATATATCCTTAAATACAAAAAGCAAAAATATCAAAATTTTTCTAAAAATGTACAATTTTGGAAAATATTATTAAAATGCTATTTATATTCAATTTTATAAACAAAATTTGTTTTAGAATATTTATTTTGCAATTTTACAAATTTCCACAAAAATATACAAAGAAAAATTTTTTTTCTGGGAAAATTGTTTACTATTGTTTTCAAAAACGAATGAAATATACTTGGAACACTAAAATAAAACGAATAAAAAATATTATAAAATTAATTCTGTTCCTCATAAAATTAGAGCGGTTTCAAGCCATTCGTTGTGATTTTGCTCAAATTATTTTTGGTCTTCACTATTTCCTAGTATTACTCATAAAACGAAATTTTTTAATTTGCAATTTTTTATTTTAGCAATTAACAATTAAAAAATTTAAAAAAATTACATATTTCCTTAAAGAAATGCTATAAATTCAAGAGAAGCACCTAAAGTTTGTTTTTTTTTTTCTACATACTTGTCGTAACTAAACTCAATAAACAGGATGTAGCGAGACGTGTTTTCCGCTTCTGTCAAAAACTACGGTTTTTCAAAAAATCAATTTTGATTTTGTTATTATTTTTCTCGCTACAGAATTGACAATGTGATTGATATTAAATGGTTTAAATAGCATTTATATACTAATAACATATTAGTCAAATTAATCTAAACAGCTTTTTTTTCCTAAATATCAGTAATTTATTTTCTTACCATTCGGAAGTTTATGCCACTTCTGATCATTTCCATAAAAAAAAAAAAAGGATTTAAAAAGTTCAACTTTGAGGCTCAATATCTTGAAAATTTATTTGATTTCTAAAATTGCAATACACTATATTTGGCCACACTCACACAACACTGTGCTACGGTCGGTTATGCATTGGCAGAACGTTGTATTAACAATCTTGATAGTATTGTCGTGAAACCCGGTCTTATTCTTTAACTTAAATAATCATGTAAAATGTAATAAAATATTAAAGAAATTATAGTGCTACTGAAAAGTTATAATATTGTTAAAAACAATACAGGCAAAGAATTTTGCTGGTAATACTGGCAGAATACTTGCTTTTGTCAAAGAAAATAGTTTTTCTAGAGCAATATATTAGTACTAACTTTAGTAATTTCTAAAGGGGTTTGGTTTTACGGTTCTCAATTTATTTTTTTTTTTTTTCTATTACAAACCATTTTATTTTAAAATGGGCATGTCCATTCAGGAAAACCTTATAAAGCAGTTTAAATGAATAAGTTTTATTTTTTATATTAAATATAAAGTTAAAAAAAAATGTTTAACTAAAAAATTTTATAAATATAGTATTAAATAATAAATAAAATATATTTAGTTAGAATATTGTTCTACTTCAAGTCAAATATCTAATAAGATATTGTCATATTGGATTTATTTGTTGCATTTGAAAAAGTTAATCATTTTCATGATAGACAATACAATTGTTTCATTGGCATGCCCCAAATCTTCAGTTGTCGGCAATAGAAAAGAATAATTGGCTTAACTCAAACCGAGACATTACTTACAACAGACAAAAATAACTCTATGATAGTATTTTTGCCTGCCTTAGTGTATAAACTGCACTATGGATATTATGTAGGTAAAGAAATTAAGTTTCACATGAAGAAAGGACAACTAACATTTCATTAAATTCAACTAACATTTGTCATTAGTTTTCACTGTTGAAAAAATTACTAACAATTGTAGTAAAAAGAAACCACATATGTTAGTAAAAAAATATACAAACACTTATTGATTACTAAGAAGACAAGAAAGGATCAAAATTGATCATTAATAGGTTTTTGTTAAAGTTCTGCCTATTATGGAGGCTCTACCTTTTCTTAAACTTCGGGTTCTGATGAGATCTTTAGCCAAATCGAAATACTAGTATCAACCTAGCTAATATGTTTGATTTGCTTTATTTTAGTAAATATACAAAGGTTGAAAGCCCGTTATAAATTGAAAATAACATAAAAATAATCTCGAAACAAAAAACTAATATAACTGTAAGACTTTTTTTTATTTTTTTAAATAAAAAAAACCGACTATAAAAAATAAATGTAAAAACATAAAACAGTCATTTGATGTGGTTTGTTTTTTTTAATGAACTACAAGGTTAGTAAAAAAAATTCAATTTATTCTACAAATTCCTGACATTACATTAAAAATAGAGAATCTGTATTACAACCCAAACAACTATATATTTTTATAGCAGAAGTTCCCTGCGTGTGGCTGATCTGGTAAAACTAATTATAAAATCGAAACTATTTAAAAAACAACGATATACTTTGTATGGAGATTTGGATGATGCCAATGAAACAATTGTATTGTCTATCATGAAAATAACGAAACTTTTTGAAAAGCAACAAATAAAATCTAATATGACAAAATATATTCGATTTTTGGACTTGAGGTAGAACAATACTCTAACTAAATATATAAAAACATACAAAGTTCGAAAAAAACAGTTTTTGTATTTTTAATACGAAAATTAAAATATTTTTGAAATACATAATTAAAATTTTGTATAACCCCCAGTGTAGAAACGGTAAGGACATATCATTACTTATCGGACTACCAGTAATGACACCAGCTTACTCTCTGCAATAATTTAATGCAAATAATATTGACTTACTAGTAACTATAGTATAGTTTCTCGTATATAAAATATGGTGTCATATTTTTCCACCAGACGCTTAGAGATGAATAATATTCTGAATTCACCTCAAATTTTATTTTACCTCAAACTTTTTTTACCATTAAATATTTCTGTTCACAACAAAAATAATTTTTCACCTCAAAAATATTTTTTCAGCACACAACATCAAAATAACACATCAAAATAATTTGTTCACCGCTATAATGTTGTTTTTATTAATACCCGACGAAAAAAGTTTTTATATAATTGATATAATTATATATAATTACATATGTGTACATATTGTTAATACACCGCTATAATGTCATAGTTATATCTCATGTTACATATAAGTTGATCTTTTTATCTGATCATATATACGTGATATATCTAAATATGAGATCATATATACTTCCATGTATGAATATATATAAGTATATATGAAACACTAAAACCAAACAAATTATGCCACTTTTGAATATAATAATATACGGCATCATATATAATTCATTATTTTAATGCAAATAATAATGACTTACTAGTAACTATAGTATAATTTCATATTTGTATATAAAATATTATGTCATAATTTCCACTAGAAGCTTAGAGATGAATAATATTTGAATTCACCCTCAAATTTTTATTTTACCTCAAACTTTTTTTACCATTAACTATTTTGTTCACAACAAAAATAATTTTCCACCTTAAAAAAATGTTTTTTCGCTACAAAACTTCTTTTTATTGTTCACCTCAAAATAATTTGTTCACCGCTATAATGCTGTTTTTATTAATATCCGATGAAAAAAGTTTTTATATAATTAATATAATTATATATAATTACATATGTGTACATATGTAACGATACATATTTAAGTCTCATATTTTTACGAAAATTGGTAAATACACCGATATATATCATTATATATAGTTATATCTCATGTTACATATAAGTTGATCTTTTTATCTGATCATATATACAAGATATAGCTAAATATGAGATCATATATACTTCCATGTATAAGTATATATGACACACTAAAACCAAACAAATTCTACCACTTTTGTATATAATAATAAATGGGATCATATATAATTCTATATAAATGTTTGTGATAAAATTAAACATATATGGTAAAAATTAACAAAGAACACTATCACTTTTATATATAATAATTATCAGAAAAGACAAAAAAAGCTAA
>JAEKOY010002549.1:0-11383 GCA_021234595.1 Delia radicum | reverse complement strand
AGTTAAAAACTTTGAAAAGATACTCTTAAAAACAAAAGTTTAAAGTTAATAGAATAAATAATATTTTACGACTATAAAAAAATGTTGTCAGAAAATCTTAAAAAAGCAATGAAAAGTCCAAAAACTTAAGAAAAAAGCTATGGTATTGCTCAAAATCGGAAAATTCAATAATACAAAAAAAAACATAAAAAAAATTAAAAGCTAATCTGCCTACTTTGATAAAACAGGTGCGGATCCAGGGGGTGGGAAAATGGGACATCCCCACCAAATTAAAATTTTTCATACAAAGTATGAAAAGTGTTAAAAAAGTTAATCAAAATACTTTAAGTTCCCTCCCAAAATCTTTTTCTGGATCGCGCCTCATTAAACACATAGGTAGGGGTAAATACAAGAAAAAAATTCAAGTACTTTCACATATAATTGTATATGGCATCACATATTAGTCCAAATTGAAATTATTTTTAATTTTTCGGTCCATTGATTTATATTTTAAGTTGTACTATTATTTGGAATGTGGAAACAGTAAGTGGTGCGGGATTTCCAAATAATTTTATGAAGTTATATTAAATTCTATCAAATTATATAGAACTTATAAATTAGATAGACCCATTTATCTGATCAAAATTATATCATGCGAGATCCCTTGGGCTCTCATGAGATAAGGTTATTTATGCCATTTTTCGTATCTGCTATGATATGATGTGATAATGAATTAAATTATGAACACATATGATTGTATATACTATAACGGAACTATTTCATCGGGCGGGTAATTATATACGAATTCATGTATAATCAGATTATAGCTCAATCAGAATTATATATAATAACATATCGTGCAATATTCACAAGGAATTATTCATTTTGGATAAAACAATCATTCAGTGTCACGTAATAGCAGTCAAACGGCAGATATTATTGATCTTTCTATGTGTAAAAACGCAACATATTTTGAGGGTATATTACAGTTGCTACCGGCATTTGAAGTTGGACATAGTTCAGTTTTTCAAAAGTTTGTTATTGTTAAGCATATTATGGCAACAACATTTATTAAACTTTCACAAAGTAATTCCGGTCCACCACAGCATCATTTAGCTTGAAACAAGAATTTTTTTACTTGTTTTAAATAATAATTAATTTAAATTAATTAATAATGTGGTGGACAAAAATTACCTCTATCGGAAATTTTAAAAAAAAAATTCAAAAATAAGCTCAGCATAATCAAAATGCTGGGCCCAATTTTGTACATAAATTCTAAATAAAAAATACTGGTTACGTACTATAAGTATTCTCGAAATTTGTTTTGGTATTTTTCCCATAACTATTCCGTAAAAATTCCTATTTATCAGTTTACATACAAACTTTATGATAGGATCATATCAGGTTAAGATCCCGGATACAGACTTATCTTATTTTTATATAATTGCATCTATTTGTAACAGGTTAGATCCAAACTAATACAAATAGAAAAAAAAACTCTTACAATCATATGCAATTTTATTGGGCCATAATTCGGATAAAAGTGTATGTACATTTATCTAATTGTATCAGATTAGATCGAAACCCATACAATTGATACAATGACACGGGTCCATATTTCTTATGAAATTTTATAAGATTGCATATCATGTCCCATACAAATTGATATGACTAGTTCTCATTAAGCTTCAAATACATTGTTTTTAATCGGGTATACAGAAATCAAACCCCCCATTGAGTTGGGCCATTGAGCCTTTTTTTATCTTGCTGTTTCTAGAAATTAATTTGACCACAATAGAAATAACAATAGGATTCTAAGGTCATTTTATGGTTGTGAAGTTGTTTTTTTTTTTTTTTTTGTAATCTTTTGTTTTTATTCCATGATTGTCATTTCTTGAATTTTTTTCCATTTAGTTGACTTTACGATGATATAGTCAGTCTTGTTGGTTTTATATGACACTGACATATTGTCAGGATTTCTATAAAACTGTTTAAGTTATTTAATATTGAAATCATGTTGTAAAATATTTTGAAGATTATGTTACTTACAATTTTCTTTTCTTTTTGCTCATTTCCATTTCTCAGAATTTTTGTGGACAGGTTTTTTATTGAAATTGAATTTGTGGCTTTTCTTCCATCATAAAATATAAGATTTAAGGATTTCAATTGAAAATAAATTATGAGGTTTTTAGTAAATTATGCACATATACAAAATGTAATTTTTCGTAAATTTTCTTTTTTATAATTTTTGTAATAAAAATTCCAATATTAATGTGTTTCTTCTTCAATTTATATCAAAAAGTTCAACGACAAAAAAAATAAAATACTTTGTTCAATTGACACATAAATTAACCACTGACGAGTCCCAGGAGGGGGATGAAACTGCGGCAGTCTGGTGTATCCCTTGTGTCCGTAAAAAATTTTTCAATAAAAATGTTTTCTTCTTCTTCTTCTTCCTGTAAAGAGACTAACTAAAGTAATATTCTACAGTAATTAATATAAAAATTAATTACGATTGTCATTATCTGACGGTTGCAAAAACACTTTCTAACATGAAATTTGAAGAAACTTGCTTAACGGCGACTCAATCTCTAACCTACACTTGGTATCCAACTATTGTACAAAGGTGGCGCAAAAAATAACCTTCCGATGTTTTTTGGCTGTAATTTAAAAAAAAAATGAAAACACTTTGATTCTTCTTGTGGATTATTTTATTTGGTATTTAATTTTTTTTACATCAAGTCGAGAATAATGATGTCATGTAAATGGCCGCCGCCACAGTTGATTGTCATTTGAGCCCTTTTTATGGCATTTTCCATCACTTTGGCCAAAACTTCCGGCGATAGGTCCTCACATTCTTGACGGATATTGTCTTTAAGAGCTGCAAGAGTCTGAGGCTTGTTGACAATAAACCCGCGACTTCACAAAGCCCCACAAAAAGAAGTCTGGAGCGGTCAAATCAGGCGATCTTGCTGGCCAGTGCAAATCGCCAAAACGGGAGATTAGGCGCCCGGGGAAATGCATCCTTCAGCATATCGTGTTGTGGCACGTGCAGTGTGTGCCGTTGCACCGTCCTGTTGGAAACCACATGTTTTTCCAATCGCAATTCATCAAGTTGCGGCAAAAAGAACTCGTTGATTATTGCTCAGTAGCGCTCACCATTCACAGTAACCGTTTGGCCCACGACGTCTTCGAAGAAAAAAGGGTCCGATGACTCCTCCCCAGCGAAAAACAGCACACCACACAGTGACTTTGAGCGGGTTGTAATGGCTCTTCGTGGGTTACACGCTGATTTTCAGTGCCCCAGAAGCGTAAATTTCATTATTTACGTACCCGCTAAGATGGAAATGGGCCTCATCACTCATGATTATTTTGATGAAAAATCATCTTCCTCTTGGTGGTGATTAAGGATGGCTTGAGCGTATGTTACACGCGATTGGCGGTCAGCAGCTAACAGCTGATGCACCGTCTGGACTTGTACGGAAACATCTTCAAATCTTGTACCAAAATTCGCTGTAAAGACCGTCGACTGATACCCATTTGCGTGGCACGTCGTCTGGTCGATGTCGACGGCGCTTCCATGACATCCTCGGCTACAGCAGCAATATTCTCTGCAGAACGGCTACTCCGGGGTCTGCCCACGCCTGGCAGCATCTCGTGTTGTGCCAGTCTCTTCGAGGCGAGCGGCTAAACGTCGCAGTGTTTCACCAGTAGGCGTTGGACGGCCAGGAAATCTGCGACGAAATTCACGTTGTGCCAAAGTCACCGACCGATTATTGGTCAAATAAATAGTCACCCAATATTCCGCGTTCTGGAGCAGTGTAGCGTAACATTGTTTATTAACGTGTATTTCGCATGTGTTTACTACACAAATGTCAAAACAGAACTGACATTAGGGGCCAATCGCAAAATTTATAGCATTTTCTGATAGGAGGATTACTTTTGCGCCACCTTGCATGTGAATAAAGCGCATCATAAAACGTGATAATTACTTGTGAAAAAAGAGATAGGATAAAAGAAGAAAAAGCATTCTAGTTGAGAAATGAATTGTGCATTGGTATTAGTTAATTCTGTCTCTTCTGATCGGAAACAATACTTGTGTGTACGTAGTGTGACCAAACTCCACTTTAGCTACAATCATCGCTGTGTCGACCGTGGCTCAACTGGTTAAGAGGTGAGATTACGATGCATAGCTTGATGCTAAGGTAGTGAGTTCAAATCACAGTACGACACCAAAAAAAATAAAAAGTTTTTCATATAGAGCAAATTAACAATATAAATACTTTGTTCAATTGACACATAAATTAACCCACTGACGAGTCCCAGGAGGGGGACGAAACTGCGTCAGTCTGGTGTATCCCTTGTGTCCGTAAAACATTTTTCAATAAAAATGTTTTTCTTCTTCTTCCTGTAAAGAGACTAACTAAAATAAAAAAAAAAAACTTTGAATGAATTTGAGTTTGAATCACATCCTTTTTATTACAGTGGGCGAATTAATTTTAAGTTCAGCCACGAAATCGTGAATTTTTTCCAAAGTATTTGCAGCATTTAAAAGTTTTTGTTAATAACAATAACAGTACAATACCAGTAGATATAAAACCACCTTTCGACCAATTTGCTACAGGTTTTGCTGTATTTTGAATATTTTTTAAATTCAATTTTTCGGCAAAATATTTAAAGTCTTTTCACTTGTTCCTCACTTGTGTGTTTTACAACTTCATTCCATTCATTTTAAGATCAAAAATGCAAATTATTCAAAAAGTCATAAATCAAAAACCAAACAAATTTTAGAAAATACAGCGCTAACAGTATTTACAAATTAAGAAGAAATAATGCAAAAACAATTTGTGCTCTGGTATGACTCTTTACATACACACAGAAAAATATTTAGTTATTTGCCAACTGAAATTTGGATACTATGACTCAATTTCGATTATTACAACTGAAATCGGTTGGTACAAACTGAACATTGGTTTTTTACAACAACGTTCAATTAATTCAACTAAATTTTAGTTGGAACACCCAAAATATTCAGAAATCTGATGTAAAGATCATTATACTTACTGAATTTATTAGTTGTTACCGTTAAAATACACGTTTAAAATACATAATTCGGTTGGCACTTTATTTTTCTGTGTGGAACTTAAGAAAATTATATTCCAATTCAACTCAACGACCCTTCCAGATGGGTGCCCTAGATTTTATTTGGCTCAGATCACAAAGCTTATCGAATAAAATTTTTTCTTTTAGATAGCCCGTAATGTCTTAGCTTAAAAAGATATGACTTTTTTTAATAAATATAATAAATTTTTTTGAATCGGGCACAGTTTTTGAGCTAGTGACTTTAAAATAATGATCCTTAAATAAAGCTAATTTCATTATTCTGCTTCCTTTGGACAACAAAGAAAATATTATCCACAGTATACAGTTAAATGCATGATCGATTTGTATCGTAAATTAGGGCCAAAGTCCAAAGCACATGGTTTTTTGCATCATTTAAACATAACTAAAAATGGGCCAATTCTAGACTTGGACAATCTAGTTCGTTTGAGTGAGCGCTCTTTCTAGTTCGATTGATCAGAATAAACTAGTTCGCTCTTCTAGCTCAATCGATATTTGACAATTTTGTTCAATTGTTCATAAGATAATTTTTTAAATCGTTTGTTGTGTGTCGTTGTTCTATCGATACTACCATGGGAGGTGTACTCAGATATCGTCGGTGCGCCGACCAAAACAGCTATGTGTTTTTTATGAAGTGTTCAGGAGAGCATAAAAACCGGTTTATTTTGCCAATTCGCAACATATTTTTAAAGTAAATTTTTTTTAATTTATCTTAGCCCATTTAAAAATATTACGCGTTGAAAAAAATACAAAATCTTTTTTTGTCCTGAAGTGGTACAAGAATTTAACAAAAAACTACACATAGCTGATTTTGTTTCGGACTTTTTAAATGTGAATAGAACAAATATAATACACATAGGTGCTTTTGTTCTAAATTAATTTTTACAAATTGTAATGTGTTGTTTAAAATTACAAATTTGCAAATTATATATCCGCAAGGAATTGTAGCAAAATATTTTAAAAGAGGCGGATATACTTTTCCATTGCAGAAAGTGATTATATAACTAACACAAAAGTAAAAGATCGATTGAATGATAACAATTACAAAAACATATATTTCATTGTATGATATAGCTTAGCAATTGAAATTGCAATTTAGAATTCGCAATATAAATTCACAAAATAAAAATGCCCAAAATAAAGCATATACAAGTGTTATCAAAATTCAGAAAATGTGAATTGAAATTCGGAAAAGTCACATAAATTTCACAAAATACCAATGAAAATTAAAGAAACATCCCAAATGTAATTGAGAAAAGCCTCATTGAAGTTCAGAAGAGAAAAAATTGAAATTAAGAAAAACCCAAATGAAATTCAGAAAAATTATCATCTTATTGATAAAGCCCAAACAAGATTTTTGGAATTTCAATAAGGATCTCGGAATTTCAATTGGACTTTTTAAATTATAATTCTGAAAGATTTTTATTAAAAAAAAGGAAACCAAACAAGTTTTATTTAACAAAAAATTCAATAAGTAACAAAAAAATAATAAATTAATTATAATAGAAAAATATAGTGGTAGAGATTGTCACAAAAATAATGAAAATCTTTATGCATATATTTTTTTAAAGATTGTAAGCATTCGAATTTGGATTTATCAATTTTTATAGGCGTTTTATATAAAGGTTCGTAAGTAACTTTCTTCGATTGATTTTTTCTTTGAGGTAAAGATTTCCATTCGTCAGTGTGACGTAATTTATACATAACTTCGTTGTTTTTATAAAGAAGAGCGAAAGAAAACCAAAGGCAATTGTAAAGTTTTTACGTTTTAAATCAAAAACAGTTATGTGTACTTAAAACACATAACTGTTTTTGCCGGAGATTTTCTATTATAGGTTACACATAGGAGTTTTAGCTAACTTTGAAACCATTTGAGATAACCGGAAATGCTTTGGGGGATAATGCATTACCAGATAGGCTTCCTAATGGGCCAATAAAAAAAATTCGAAAAATTACACATAGGTGTTTTGGTCGGCGCACCGACGATATGAACTTATTCTATGAGCTCGTGTTTTGTTCGTAACAGAGGTTTATAAAATAGATCTCATCCGTTTGTGGTCGATTGTCCAGTGGATCGCACAACGCATTATCGAGAAAATTCCGTCATTAGTCGAACGACCCGTATGTGGAATAGAATCCCCGCAGACATATTTCCTGACACTTAGAATTTAGATAAATTCAAGTCAAATATCCATAGACAACTATTCCCTAATTCTTCATATGAACACAATGCACTATATTAGTAGGGGAATCCCCTGAGGTTTGGTCAAAACAAAAACACACTGTTAAAAAGAGATTAAATTGTATCATTTGTAAAACGAACGAAATGAATGATTTAACTAAAGAGCGGATAATGGTGAACTAGGTCATATCGTTCAATTGGGTGAGTAGTTCAATTGAACAAGTTCGTTAGGGAACTTCACAAGTCTAGCCAATTATAATCAAATGGTTCTATCCTTAAAAAACATTTGTGTGTTGAAATTTTAAATTTTTCTTATATTTTTTCTTCAAAATTGGTGATTTGTCACTCTGTTAGTGCAAATTTGTATACAACATTTACTTCAAATGCATCCCATACAGTTTCAATTTGAAATTTTATGGCAAAATCATGTAACTTTTTTGACATAGGAAAAAAATGCTATCACATACACTTGTATGTAAAAACGCGTTACCTTTTTCGGACCCACGGTGTCTATGGGGCACAGTGAATGGAGAAAAATAGAAGGAGTTATCGTAAATAAATGAAACTTGGCACACTATTTTATTTGGGACAAGAATGAATATATACAAAATTTTGAGAAAATCGGCGCAAGGACAAGCCTATCTACCATATATCCTGATATTGAAAAAAGTGTGAAAAAACCTTTCCATGGCTGTAACTTCTACAATTATCTACCAATTTCAAAGATTTTTGCGGTAAATATCATATGGAGATGATTTTTTTTAAAAATTAAAATTTGCATATTTTGACCAGCCTTTTTTTTGTTTTTGACCGATTAAATTTTCTTGAAACAGGAATTATTTTTTTAAAAAAATATTTTGGTGTACCAACAAAAATTTTAATAATATTGTCTTTATTTGATGTAATTATCTTAGACCTATTTGGTGTAAAAAATCACTCTCACAGCCAAAACTTTAAAAAAATGTTCAAAATTTAAAAATTTTGCATAAGTAATACTTTTAGTCTTTCATATTTTTTGTAAATATTTTGTTGAAAATCATTTTTTTATTTTTTTTAAGAACAGGCTTTAGGAATCATTATGACTGCAATTTTATATTTTTTTTTTTTTTTGGAAATGCACCCTACAGCTAACATTGTTCGAAAGTGATAAATTTTTGCAAAAGGTTTGGGAGTTTCGATTGTGTCAAAAAACTATCACGCTGAATTTGATACTTTTTTTGAATTATAATGAGTGTCTTATGTATTCTTAGTTATTTGCTTTAAAAAAACCTGTTACCCAACCAATATACGCTCAACAATGCTGATTTTTTGTAAAAATTCAGAATAAACCATTTTCTATTTAACAACAAAAATGTACAAAAATTTTATATTTTTGATCATTTGTATTTATTTAACATTATTCCTAACTATAAAGTATGTGAAAGCATTAAGTTGCCATAAACAGGCATAGAGATATTAAGAATTTAGAAGTCAACTTTGATTGCATCTTAGTAATTAAAATCGATAACAATTTTCATTTTACAACAGTCACAGTCAATTAAATTTGTATTTCTATTGAATTATGTGCCTATTTTTTTAATTTCTATAAAAGAAATTTTCAAACATATATTGAAATTTTTATTTGAATTTAACTACAAATATGTATATCTGAGTAATTAAAAAACAAAACTGAAACAACATTAAAAAAAATTTATTTATGAGAAATGTTTTCCTGAAACAATTGAAACCATATATGATAACACAGTGCAACACGAAAAAAATAACCATATACGGACACCACTACGTGATAAAAGACTAAAAAAAAAAGACCCGTGTCTCCCAATTTTTCCCAAAGTCATCTCCTTTTTTGTTTATGGGCCGCCAAAGTGGGGACCCGAATTTACTACTTACCAACGGTTGACGAGCAGCTTACTTTTCTTAATACATTAATACTGCAGATTTATAACATTCATGTACCAATAAAGACAAAAACAATTAGGAATAGAGTTAGGCCATGGTTCACAAATGAAATTAAATTGTTAATAGTTCATCGAGACAATCTATACCATAATTGGAAACGCTACAGAACACCTGAATTTAAACTGGAATATCGTTTAGCACGAAATGGTGTTGTCTCAAAGATTAAACATGAAAAATCTTTATATTATTTTAATAAGTTTAATAGAGCAGTTGACAGTAAAAGTAAATGGAAACATATACACGATATTGGCATTGGAAAGTCAGTGGACCGTTCGTTAGAAGTTGATGTTAACTTGTTAAATGAAAACTTTACCAATATTCCTTCTCCGGTGATTCAGTCTCACTTTTATGACGAAATTTCAACTAATATTTCAAGTAGTGTATTCAATTTTCAATTTCTAAATGTGATTGAAGTAGCTGAAGCGTTTAAAGCGATTAAATCTAATTCAGAAGGATTAGATAACATTAATCCTAAATTTATAAAAATGATTCTACCATGGATAATTCGTTACATCACACACCTTTTTAATACAATAATAATGACTAATACTTTTCCTATGGAGTGGAAACATGCCAAAATTGTTCCGGTGCCAAAAACTGGAAATGAATATCGTCCAATTGCGATCCTCCCCTATTTATCCAAAGTTTTTGAAAATTTATTACACAAACAAATTTATAAGCATGTTAATGACAACAACTTATTAACTGATCGTCAATCAGGATTTAGACCTCACCGTAGCTGCATTACAGCATTAACTGATGTTATAGAGGAAATTAGAAGAAATTTAGATGAGAGGAAAATAACGTTTTTGGTATTATTAGACCATTCAAAGGCTTTTTGACACTGTGCACCATTCATTATTATGTAAAAAATTGTTAAAATTATTTAATTTCTCTACATTTGCTGTCAAATTGATGTCGTCGTACCTCTCAAATAGATCTCATCAGTTACCAACGGTGGGTCTGTTTCGCGGGCCTTTGCTGGTTACTAGAGGTGTCCCGCAGGGTTCAATTCTTGGGCCCCTGTTATACTCGTTATATTCTAACGATCTTCCTCAACAACTTTGTTACTCCAATATACAAATATATGCCGACGACGTTCAGTTATATCTTAGTTGCTCCAAAGAATTAATTACAACTAAAATACAAGAATTGAATCATGATCTTGATAAAATTAGTTTATGGGCTTCGGCCAATGGTTGCGACTCAATCCTAACAAATCAAAATGTATAATAATACGAAAAAAATCATTTCAAATAAATAATGAACTAAATATATTACTTGGTGGTTCAAAAATTGATATTGTTGATTCTGCTAAAAACTTAGGAGTTAACATTTAACAAAAGTCTAACCTGGACTAATCATTTACCCACGCATGTGGCAAAGTATACGGTATGCTGCGAAGTTTATGGGCCACTCAACACTTTACACCCTCTGAGTATTAGAATATTACTGGCAAAAAACGTATCTTTTACCGACACTTTTATATTCATTCCGAAATTTTACTGGATGCAACTCACATGATATGAGAAAGCTTACCGTAACGTACAATAACATCGTCCGTTATATATTTTCTTTGAAAAGGTTTGATATGTATCGCAGTATTCTTGTCGTGTACTGAACATGTCTTTTCAAACTACCTTAAGTTTAAAAACGTTATTTTTCTTTTCAAAATTGTTATGACAAAAGAGCCTAAATATCTTTATGAACGTTTACAGTTTTCAAGATCAAGCAGAGGAAAAGATATAATTCAATTTCGGCATCGTGACCATGCTTCAGAATGCCAATTCTTTATATTAACCATACGCTCTCTGGAACACTCTTTCCAAATAATTTGCAAAACAGCTAGCAACGCAATAAGGTTTAGAAGCTTACTTAGGGAATATTTTTCATAAATTTTTAATATTAATTTTACCTTTGACTTTATTTTTATTAAGTTAAAATTTAATTATTATATTTATTATTTATATTATTTATTTTATTTTTCTTTTCATTATAAATGTAAATCTTTTATTACTATAGATTTTGCTATATTGTCTAAGCTAACTTGCCTGATTCTAATACTATAATTTATAAGATATTGTGTCTTGTTGTATTAGAAAATCAATTTAATAAATACAAAATACAAATACAAATACAAAG
>JAEKOY010002548.1:0-11405 GCA_021234595.1 Delia radicum | reverse complement strand
AAAAAAAGTAAAATTTTATAAAACAAAATTTTATTGGATTGGGGAAATAGGCAATATCGATTGTGTAACAAAGTCGAATTAAAGAAAGACATCTATCTTATCAATATGGGGTAAAAGGGCCGGTCCAGATGGCAAACATGACAGGTCACAAATTTAAGGGACCGGTCTTTGTTGGACTTTTCTTATACAAAAAGCTATCTGGATATTTTTTTATTAGAAAACAAAGTGGTTCGATTTTGGTTATTTCAACCTTTAGATTTTTCTGAAACTGGAAATATAGTGGATTTTTTTTGTCAATAGCCGATTTTAATTTATATGTTAGTATATCGACTGATGCATTTAATATATTATGTAAAGGTAGAAATAACCAAAATCGGACCACTTTGGTTTTCTAAATAAAAAATATTCAAAATAGCTTTTAATTTGTTTTTATATTTTGTTATATATATATCTATAGTAACTACCAAAATGTAAAAAAAAATTAATTAGAAGTCGATTGGTAAGCAAAACATCGCACTTTTCGAATTCGTCAAATTAGTTTTGCACGAGACTTTTAATCCACTTTTCTGGCTGCCAAATTCCATTTAGATTTGAACTCTTCTACAGTCTTCTTTAAAGTTCCTTTTATAATTGACCAATATTCTTCTATTGGACGTAGTTCTGGTCAATTTGGTGGATTGTTTTCGTTTTGTATAAAGTCGATTTTGTTGTTGTAAGACCATTCATTTGTGGGTTTTGCATAATGACAACTGCCTAGGTCAGGCCAAAAAACGGTTTTGTAATGTGAGATCTTACAAAGGGTAAAAGCCGCTTTTTTAAGCATTCTTCTCTATAAATTTCACCATTTATTGTACCAGTTGTAAAGAAAGGACTTTATTTTCTCCCACAAGAACAAATTGCTTACCAACCAGGTACTTTATTGGAAATTTGGACTTAATTTTCTGTTTACATTAATCTGGAGCATCACCACGACTACATGTCCTGCAATGTAACGGAAGTTTTGCAAAGCAATATGTTCCATCATCCATTAGAAATTCTTCTGATTTTTCTGATCCTAATACTTTGAGGTAAATTTATACCTCGTTTGTTAGATCAAAGTTGGAGTATGCTGCAGTTATTTGGAATCCCTATAACAAATACTCATGTCACTCGCGTTGAGAGAGTACAAAGAATTATCATTAAATTCGCTTTAAGGTCACTTATCTTTGTTGATCCCATTCCTTCTTATAAATCGAAATGCCTATTATTAGGTTTGCAGACTTAGAATATCGTAGATTATACCAGTCGGCGTTACTTGTATTTGATATAGTAAATGGTATAACTGACTGTCCTGATTTGCTGTCTCTTATTCCATTTTATGTCCCTCCTAGATGTTTAAGATTCATTGATATTTTTAATGTGACACTGCCATCGCACTGAATATGCTCTTAATAGTACGCTAAACTCGTACGTTTATTTATTTAAATGAAATCAATTTTAGTCTGCAACAGAATCATGAACGCAAATCTTATATAGAGTTTTCCACGTCCAAGGATAAATTTTAAGCTGTTTCGTAATATAGTTTGTAAGAATTAAGCAATATTATATTGAAGATATTATATTATTTATGTTTAATTTTTGATTTAATCATAGTCTGTAAGGAATTTTTGTTTCCATAGACTGAATAAATGAAATGAAATTATCAAGCAACGACGTCGACTACGTGTTTTTTGCTGATAAATTTTGTTTTGCATTCCTGTCTGAACATACCTGAGCTTTATAACACTTGAGTCCATTACGCTCTTTGACATTCTGAACAAAATTTTTGCGATTTTCTTGATTTTACTCGCGACTGCTCGAGTTGAAATGGTATCTTTCTAAAAGCTTCTATTACCTTTTCCGCTGCTTTTAAAATCCCTTCGACCATGCTCACTACCACTTCCACTTTTTCTTTCAATTGACAAGCGTTATTCAAGTTTTTAATAACGTTTCGTACCGTGGAATATAGAAATTTTAACATTTTTTGCTATCAAACGTATGCAAACGCTGTTATTTTATTATATTCGTGCAGAAGTATGTTTTTCTTCGATTAAGCTCTGAAGCCATTTGTTACAAAAACTATATTAATTTTCAAAAAATCTTTTTATTGAAATAAAATGAGAAGATAATAGCCAACTTGAATCATAACATTTTAGTTTTTAGTAGACAGAGTAGTTTTGAAGAAACAATGATTAAAAATAGTTAGATTTTGGTTATTTCACCTTTATGTACCAATATAGGTTTTTATATTGTAGCTTATATTATTTTATATTGCTAAACATGGCTTATATGTATATATGTGACCATATCAAATTATTTATATTTCTATAAGTTTTAATTAAGTAGAATGCGACCAAAACTCTACAATCAAATCAAGTATGTATATATATTTATATCTAACTTTATATTGATTTATTTTATTTGATATAAATTCTACAGAACCAATTTCAGTTGTTTACCGGGTACCTAATTTTTTTGTGCAAAACCTAATTTTGTTTCTGTTCACTTTGGTGAACAATAGAGTAATCCACCCTGAATTTAACAGCGCCCTCTAGGTGGTGCAAACCCCACGCAAATGCAACTCAGCATAAAGTTTAGCTGTCAGCATTTGCGCTTTGATCTGATACTTGTTCGGGGAACTTTTATAAGGGGATTGCAATTTAAACAACACTTTTACCTTATGTCAATTTCGTTTTGGTACATTCTCATACCCAAGACGCAAGTGCAGTATCATTCCATTGGTTCAAATGGAGGAAAAAAAAAATGGCGGTTGGATTTTTGCCAATGACTATGATTTAACGTGACTTACAATGTAAGGTTGTGGTCCTACCCACCCACAAGTCTAACACTTAGACGTATCCCCACTTGAGCATTACCCATTTACACATACCCAAGAATCTTTAAACGAGATTAACACACGAATCATCAACGGAATGTTTCCCCAGAATTCTTTAGCCGATTCCGAACTCTACACAAATTTACCCGGAGCAACAGAACACGCTGGTCATCATCACACCACCATTCTTCAACTCAATGAGATCCAAGTTAATCGAAGAACACTGATAGCCCAATATTACACTCTTCGCTGGTTGTTACGGAGCCCATTGCAAACCACAATACCCCATTGACATAAGTATTTATAATACAGTCTCAACACCACCCACTCTACCCTTTATTTCATATTTCGACATATAAAAATAATTGTTTTTTGTTCACAGGTTGCCCTGGCCCCGGAGGATGTTCACTTTGGTGAACAATAGAGTAATCCCAGCCTGACTTTAACAGCGCCCTCCAGTGTGCAAACCCCACGCAAATGCAACTCAGCATAAAGTTTAGCTGTCAGCATTTGCGCTTTGGATCTGATACTTGTTCGTGAACTTTTACCCAGCAACATCAGTCGTCTTGTTCGATAGCCTGCAATAAACCAACACCGTGTTATATTAGTTGCTCAACACTTCTTAAACAAACAACAACACCACAGTTTAAATAAATATAAATTAAAAGTTGTATTTGTATAAGGAAACTAAAGTTTGCATTCACAGCTAGAGTTAAACTTAATGTAAACCCTATCCTTCATTCAAATCCTTACCCTAAAAATTCTTAATCTGTACATAAGTACAAATAAATTTTATAACGTTTTATTAAATATATATATATATCTTTAAAAGGAACACATTAATACATACGGTAAAGTACATTGACACTAACTTTATACCCTTACCCCTCTAACCCGTTTCTTCAGTTTCAATCAGGAAAATTCTGATTTGAATAAATACGAAATAATTTTTTAACAAATCCAATATTTTACCAACAAACAAAACATGTCAAAACCCATTGCATACCCCTTTCTCAACCATTCATAAATCAACGTTTTTTTTTTTCTTTTAATTTTTGAAGTGAGAAAGTGAATTTAAGTTGCATTTTCTACTACTACTGCCATTACTACTGCTACTACACCACAAGAAATAACAAACAACTAGGTCAAAACAGCTGATAATTTTTAGTTGAAATTTTGCTGTACAACGAAAGTGTTGTTGGTAAACAAACACAAATGTGTGTAAAACAAGAAATATGACAGATATATCTTAACACTGATAACATACATACACTCGGTTTTGGGTCTTATAGTTTCTTATGTTATGGTAGGTTTTAATTTTATTTTATTTTTAAGCTCTTTTGAGAGGAGGGAGCGACTTTTTTCATACATTTATTGTCGTCTTGTACCCCTCTTTACAACCGATGATTGTCAAATTTTATTGTATTTAATTGTAACATACAGTAAAGTGAAATTTATTTGTATTTTTTTTTATCATATTTGTATATAAATTTTGGTAATTGTTTTGGTTGTAAGCAAAAAAAAAAAAAATATAGTTTTATTTTTTGTAATCACAAATTACTTTTGAAAATAGAAAGCTTAAGTTATGATTATCTATGATGGGCTTAAAATAGATGTAGGTGTTTTTGTTTAACTCAGGCAGTGGAATAATTTAAAATGAAAACGTTTCGGTAAATGGGAAATGTAAATACTTAGGAAATGTAAATACCTACACTCAGGGAACTTCTGCTTTAAAAATATGTAGTTGTTTGGGTTGTAATACAATTTCTTTATTTTTAATGTAAATATCAGTCACTTTTTTTTTTTTTTTAAAAAAGAGAAGCAACACTCAGGAAATTATTCCTATTAATTAATGTGTTGCTTTCTTTGGAAAGGGGATGGTGGAGAGATGAAAGGTGGTGAAAGATGAAGTGCTTCAAACATAGCAACACTGTAATTGCGCGAGTAGATGAGTCTTAGAACAGTTGTTGCTCGCCACTTGATGTAGAGTTGGCGAATTTATTGAAGCTTTTTTGTTTCATAGCCCTGATTCATTATTTTACTTCGGTGGGGTTAAGTGGTATGGGAACACCGAAGGTGGGCGCAGCGATACATATAAGTGATAGAAAACTCATACATATTATTTTTCTAAATTGATGTTGTCGTCACCGGGAATCGAACGCGGGACCATCTGTGTAACAGTCCAACGCGCTAACCATTACACCACAACGCCCTTGCAAAACAAATTAAATTTTTTACTAACCTTGTAGTTCATTAAAAAAACAAACCACATCAAATGACTGTTTTTAAGATTTTACATTCATTTATTACAGTAGTTTTTTGTTATTTAAAAAAAATAAAAAAATAAATGTATGTTTATTTTTCACTAACATGTGGTTATATTTTACTACAAACATTAAAAAACCAATGACAATTGTAGTTGAATTTACTGTAATGTAAGTCGTCCTTTCTTTATGTGAAAATTTCATTTGTTTTTAACTACATTTGCAGTGGGGTTAACCTATATATTATTCTTAATGTTTAAATAGTAGTGCAAGTTGGCCAGTTTCTGGAAAATTCAAATAAATGACATGAATCAGTACATGTAAACTTTACAAACAAATTTCTATCATTTGCCAAATTCAGTTAAATATTAATTAATATACTAAAAAATGAGCACAAAATTTGTCAGTAGGCAACCACGTCTACTTTGTAGTTTTCTTTAAAACTTTTCTTTGCCAGTGAAATTCGGTTACTTCGACTTGAATTCGGTTATTAAGAATTTCAGTCAGTTAGTTCAACTGAACATAAGTTTTGACAGCAAAGTTTGGATAACGCAACTGAATTTTTGTTGCAACACCTAAAATATTCAGAAATCGTATGCAAATATCGTGGTACTAACTGTATAAGTTGTTACTATTAATATACACTTTTCATTCGGTTGGAACTTTATTTCTCTGTGTGTAGGCAAAATAGCTGCAAATGAGTGATATTAACACTTTTATTTTCTATTTCCCCAAGCTATTCTTGAACAATCTTGCTTTAAATAAATTTACTTTTACTGATATTTTTTAAAATTAAATTTCACTTTCTTTTTGAAAATAATAGGTGCATACAGAACTTAAGAATGTTAACGTTTTAACTTTAATTATTACTAAGTGATCTTTCAGCAAGAGATAATAAAATTAAAGCCCATTATCAAACTAAACATCATCATCAACATCTTTAAACCAACATCAACTCATTATCCTTAATTGCATTCTTTAATAATTTAAAAATAAAAAGAAAAATAAAACTGTTAATAGAGTGGGCCGTTATTAGGACTATGGATGAATTTTGCTTAGGCTGAGAGTGGCAGAATAAGTAACCCTTACATATTTTTATCTGCCAAATCCCATATTTAGGGGTTAATACGTGGGGTCAAATATGACCCCAATTTTTTTGTTTTTATTAATGTGTTTTAAAAAAAAATATTTTTTTTAAACCGAAATATTTACCATTTTCTATTTTAAACGCTTTAACTAGCGACTTTTTGTTTACGGATCTATTTCTATTTTGACTTCAGATTTTTGTCCTTAAATTATAAAAAAAGGTTTACATGTATGACCCTTCCCCCTCCTATCCAACTAAAACATTCGAATAACCAAAAATGCTTTACTTGATTTTCTTCTGATTATTTGGTGAAGCTACATGCCAAATTTCGAGATTCTCGTATTCTTACTTTACGAGATACACAAAACGCCCCCTTTTTCTGAGATAAAGGTGCATTTAAAAAAAAGTGGACTTCCTAACAAATTTCGCGACTATATTGCCTGATGAACAGTTTATCCATATAATGATTTGTTTAAAATGACCAATATTCTAATGAATATATTTAAACAAAAATATAAACATTTATTGCATTACCGAATTTTAGTGTACAAGGGTAGTGAAAGTGTTACCACTTTCGGTCTTCGAAAATTAATTTTTACCACTGTGAGCGAGTTTGAACATTAAATTGCTGTGGAGACTTAAAATTTTGTCTGATCAAAATTTCCTGTTTCTTTCTCATTAATAAATGTTGAGTTGTAAAGACATTGGGTATCATGAAATTATAATTATATAAATGTCGCATTATATAACTATGTATGGGGGTTATATATAACAATATATAATTACATCTTATACGCATACAAAATACCCGAGTAAAAACGGTTAAATGCATATAGTCATGCATTGTTTTATATAAATATATATATTATTACATGATATTATATGTAATATACATGTTTATGTATAAATTGTTATTTATTTAATGTTTTTAATACAATGGCACATATAAATACATCTTATTACATTTAGACCAATATATAATCGTATATGACATATACTATAGATATGCTTATCTGATTATGCTCAAATACAGTATAACACAAATCAAAATTACATATATAACATATACAGTACTTTTCGTTACAGTCCACATCGCTTATAGTCCATTTAGCGATATAGTCCATTTTTACACTTTACTGTCATCTAAAATCAAATTGCATACAAAATATTTAGGATATAGTCCATTCACGATATAATCACATTTGGCTTATATGCCACTAACTCTCTGGCTACTAAAAGTAAATTTATATGCAAATAATTTAAGTTATAGTCACCATACAGAAAATTTCTAATATAATTGTGAAATATTGAATTTTTTTCGGTTAAAATTATTTAAAATTTAAGAGGCTAAAACGAAAATTGGAACAAGGAAACTGAGCTGAATTGTTTTAAACATCGTTTTTATATTCCAAATTTTCCACCTATTATAATAATAAATAAATTGCATATAGTCACATTTTATGATGACTATATCACAATTATTTATAGGCAACAAAATGGCATATAAAAAAACTAGCGATATAGTCACATTAGCGATATAGTCACATTAGCGATATAGTCCACAACTTGTGTGCAACTAAGAGATGTGACTATAAGCGAAAAGTACTGTACTGTCATATTCGAAATAATGTATTTCATTTTGGTTAAAACGATATCATGACCTAGTTATATTCATACCAGAAAAATGTAGATGTTCTTTTAAATAAAACTACATATTACCGCATTTAAAGTAAAATGGCTGTATATTAGTCTCTTCCAAATATAGAAAATTTGCGAATTTCGTCACGTGTATGGATAAAAACCAAATATTTTTTAAGGGAACATACTTACAGTTGCTATTCGCGGCCTTAGTAGTGTATTTTTAAAACTTTTGGACAAAGAATAATTTAACGCACGTATTCATAAAAAATCTAAATTCAGATTTTATATACAGTTTAGTTAAAACACATTTTAAGCATTAAAACTGTATTCATAAACGAATATTAGCTTAAAACAAATTTTTTGAACGTTTATGAATACAGTTTTAAAGCTTAAGATTTTTATAAATATATTTCCATAAATATGCTCAATTTTTTTTTTCCATAATCGACTCTTCGTATGAGCAATATTACGTAAAATATGCGGTACACCCTAATTTGCATTAAAACTTACAAAAGATTTATGCAGTAACTTTTATGAAAACCGCCAAAAATAAAATGTTCTTAATATTTGTTCATGGACTTAACGGATATGATATGATGATCATATATTTGTATGAAATTGTGTATATTTTCATACAATCATATACAAATACATATGTAACATTTAGTGCAATTTCACCAGACTAAAACTCGGATCTAATAATATTTAGATGTATAAGTTTTCATACAAGCATATACAATTATATCAAGTCAAAATCCGCATACAATAATATCTGGTTTTTTATATAATTATATCTATTGTATCAGTTTAGATTTAAACTGATACAATTAGATACAAAACTGATACAACTTAACATTCTATCGGGCCATAATTCGGACAAATTGTGCTGGACATTTATCTAATTGCATCAGATTAGATCTAAACCCATACAACAGATATATGGTCTTATATTTCGGATGAAATATATAACGTCACATAGAAATTGATATGACTACATAAAGATCCATATAAATTTTTTAAATCGGGTAAAGTAATTAGTAAACTTTGTTTTTTAAGAAATACAGTAAATCGCGATAATTCGTAATCGCAAGGGACCAGCATTTTTTTACGAATTAGAGGGGTTTACGATTTATTGAGATTTTGATTTAAGGAGGTAAATTAAAAAAAATTACGAATTAAATAGTTTTATTAAGAATTAGAAAATAAAAACATTTATGTAACTTAAAGGATTTTTAATTTCAGTTATCGTTACATATTTTTTTGTACACCTTTATTTTAAAGATTTCGCTTGTGCATTACGAATTATAAGAGGTTTTAAGCAATTCAACTACAATTTATAAGAGGTCTTGAATTTCTTGTTTTGAAAAAAAAAAAATACGAAATATGGAGGGGACCAAAATGTACGGAAATATTGCGAATTATTGAAGTTTTTTCAATGGACCGACAGTATGTTACGAATTATCAAATTTTTTGAATTATTGGAGTACGAATTATTGCGATTCTACTGTATACATTTAAACTACAGAGAAGTTTTTGATAGTACAATTAAAGAAAATCTCTTATTTTTAAGGATTTTGAGTTAATTTTTTAATAGTTAAAAATAATGAAAAGTACATTTGATTTAAAAGAAAAGAGAGTAGACCGGTTAGTAGTTTTAAAGTATATATTCCTTTGTTTTTAACGAACAAATTTTGTGTGTGTACTATTATATCTTAAATTATACAGCTTATATTGCACCATATATGAATACATAGTTATATGAGAATGTATTATATATGACAATATATTTACCATATCTTATTATGTATACCATATACTTTTAATATCTAATTTTATAAAGGTCAATATATAAAAAAAATATATCGTTTTATAAGTTACCGTATAAGAAACATATAATAATATAGGCTATACATGACAGCATATATAATCGCATATTATAATACATATATTTTAAGATAAAAACCTAAATACATTTTTTTTACTCGGGTCATATCATAAAAATTCAATATTTAAAATTAGCCCATTATAGAAGTTAATACAACGATTACATAAAATTTCAACCCACCCTACTACACAATGATTTAAAAGTTTTAACTAACTTTACAAAGCACAAAAAATACTTTCGCTTTAAAGTTCCAAAACTAAGAAAAAAAAAAAAATCAGGTCAACAAACTCCAGTTTCTTTCTTTTCTTAAAAGAAAGTGAAGATCGATCATATGAAATTTTAATTGTAAAGCAATAGATATACAAAAAAAACCTAAAAATTTCTACATATTTTTACCATTTTTATAATAGACATTTTCGAAATTTATATGCATTTCATAAATTTGGGTCATTTTGTGTTAAAACGGATTTCAACACTATTAAAGTCGTTGAACTTAAAAAATAAAAATTAAAATTTCACTTTATTCAAGGGGTTTTCAATGAATTATTTTGTGTTTAGGCTCATTTTGTTTAAAAACACGATACTGGGCAATTGTAAATGCTATGGAAGACTTAAGACGACTTGATTTATACAAAAAAAAAAAAAAATACAAATGAAAAGTGAAATTTTTATATATTCAACCAAAGGTTTTTGACTTTTAAAGCTTCGGTTAACGTTAAAAACAGCAACAATAGCAGCTGCTTTTCTTTAACCACCATAAACAACAAAATTTAAAGCGAAAGTGATGGAGGGGTTTGATGGCTTAGAGAGGTCTTTTTAGATATAAAGAAAAAAATCTATGCTGCATGTCAAAAGTTGATCGTTGTACTCCAATTCACGCATGCGCTTGTATGTTTTATTGTTAAAATAAATGTTTTTTGACGCTTGTCGTTATTGTTGTTTGGTGGATTGTGCTGTTAAACATTTGGAGCGGAACCAAAGCTTAAAAAAATATAAAATTTATATATATTTTTACTTTCTTTTAATGCATTACTGCGTTAAAAATTAACTCTCATAGGCATGATTTGTGTTGAAATATTATGCCAGGGAAATTTTTTATTTATTCATTTGAAAAAAAAAAAAAAACTCAAGTCAAGTCAATGAACTTATAGCTTTATTTGATGGTGACGTGTTTAGTTGGCTGTTGGCTTTTGATGTGGTTTTTTAATATTTTCGAGCTAAAATGAAAGTGATTTTTATGACCTACTTATGAACACTTTTAAGCATGAATTTATGATAAAGGCTTGAATTGAAGGCTTGGTTGTATTAGAAATAATGAGTCTTTAAGATGTGAGAAAACGTCATAAATTACAATGAATTGGAGTAGAAAAGTATTTCGCTGATTAAAATCTAACAAGAAGATTTTAATTTTTTGACTCCGAGCTAAATCTGTCTCAGATATTGGGGAACTTTGACAATTTAGAATTTCTATTTGCCTTTTACATCGAAAAATGATTGCACAAAAATATTCCAATATCAATTTATTTGATTCAATTAATTTTAAATGGTGGTATTTCTGTTGGCAGTCACTCCCTTTTAAAGTGAGCGCCTCTTCATATAGCAAAGGTTTTGTGTAAGCACCTTTAAAATGATATATAATATTATACAATTTCCAGAGATGGGAGTAGTTAAAAA
>JAEKOY010002547.1:0-11407 GCA_021234595.1 Delia radicum | reverse complement strand
AGGCTATATTATCATTGGTAACAAAAGGAAAAATATACCAATTTTTTTTAATTGGGGGTTTACACAAATTTTTATATTTTTTAAACTTTTTCTTAACTAAAACAAAATTTATGATTAAACCTCATCAACATTAACTTAATATTACTATCTGATTTAGATAAGTTCTGGTTGTATTGTGTAACAAAATTTTAAGATCGACCCAGTGTTGCCAAGTGTAGGGATTTTTCCCCTTTTCGTAGGGATTTTTTCCAAAAATTTCATCTGTAGGGAATAAAGGACAGATTTTGTTTTTCAGTCAAATTGTAGGGATTTTTTTTTTTTATTAAAAATTTTCTTCTATTTGTAATTTATAATAAACAATGAAAAATATAACCATTTATTTTCTTCAGTGTAACAGAATAAAACCAGCAAATCTGGTGCTACTAAAAAAAATGAGAAATAAGTTTAAACATTTAGCACCATTGTTTGCTTGTGCTCTTGGCCTTGCATAAATGAAAATGGTTTTGACATTTACGTTCGCACTGTTGACAACTCGTTCGAAATAGAGAACCAAATTTTGTATGAAAACTTTTACGTTTTCATTCGACTTGTACTTCAAGTCATCGTTCGCCATAGAAATTTAGTTAGAGAAACCCAAATCATGCTTTCGAAATCGAGAAACAGGCCATAAGTGTTTATACGAGTATTTTTTAGAATGGCATTTTTTATTTGAACAGTTCATGCGAATAAGGACGAATAGACAACTTTTTTCGCCAAACACGTTTTTTTGCATAAATTCATTTTTATTAGCAGAGCCCTACAATCATGTGCAGAAATTTTGGGGGAAATTTTGACTTTTAAGACTAAAAAATGACTTTGAAAGTGCAATAATTCGTATATTTTTATATTTTTGGTTTAAATTGTGAGTGAAACTAACGCACAATTTTGATTAAATACAACACAAAAACATACAAAAATTTACTTTCGGTAACAATGTGTTAAAAAGACCATTACGAGGAACAAACCACACTTATTATATTGGCAAAAAATTTACCGTTCTTGAGTTATAAGACTTTAAAGTGTGGTAAGCAAAAAGGGCGAATATCCATCCTTAATAAAATATTATATAAAAATTATTTAGCTGCGAGTTTAAAATTGATATTAGCTACAATTTGAAATTGTACTTAATTGTCCTTAAAATGTTACAAACTAAGAAGACAGAATGGAGCAAAATTGATTATTAATAGGTTTTTTGTTAAATTTCTGCCTATTATGGAGGCTCTAACTTTTCTAAAACTTCGGGTTCTGATGAGATCTTTAGCCAGATCGAAATACTAGTATCAACCTAGCTAATATGTTTGATTTGCTTTTTTTTTGTAAATATACGGAGGTTGAATGCTCGTTATAAATTGAAAATAACATAAAAATAATCTCGATGTATATAAAAACAAAAAACTAATATAACTGTAAAAAATACCAACCATAGTTCGTCAAGTTTGGCAAGTCTCAATTAAAATGTAGTCAAAATTCTGCTGCCAAAATAACACTTTTATTAAATTTAAATTTTTTTTGGATATTCGCCCTTTTTCCATTTAAGCAAAAATTGAATCAATTTTTGGGCAAGTTCTATTTCGAATACCTTACTAAAATTTGTATATAGGTAGATGTGACTAAATCTTTAAGCTAATACCAAAAAGTTGACAAAATATCAATTTTTAACCGTTTCCTGCGTTTTTATTGTCCCCTGTAAAATTCTACAAATGGTCTATCGTCTTTATTCGCATGAACTGTTCATTTGTTTACCGTTATTTTTAGTTTTTATGTTATTTTTTACTTTCTATTATTTTGTTTAATGGAAATCTATTGTACCTGAATGAATTACTGTACAAATTTATAATAAAAGTAAATGTAATTTACTGCTAACAAACAATATGTTTGCATTTATTAAAAAAAATGTGTAGGGAAAAATGTAGGGAATATTTTTCTGTCTGTAGGGAAAAAAAGGATTTTTTTCATTAACGTAGGGATTTAAAAACAAATCTCCTGGCAACACTGGATCGACCTGTCTCGTGTTAGGTTTATGTATATATATATATATATATATAATTGGATATGGCTTATAAAAATTTTTGCAATCGGGAAGGCTTTCCAAAATTCGTTTTTGTCCTATTTGAAGCTCATTTTTTTCTACTCTCTTTTTGTTCTTAAGAACAGGAAGCATTCAGTTTTTCCAAGATGTTGTTTACACCACGATCATCAACATCATCGCCTTCATTGTCGTCATCAGCCTTAATATCATAGTATTCTTCATCACATACACCACTTTTGTTGTTGTTCTTTCCCTATTCCTAAACATCATTGATGATGATCACACGATATGGCATTTAGGTTAATAATTTCCATATTGCTAATGTTATGTTATTGTTGTGACCAACAAAACTACAGCAAACACATTAGCTATAGCAAGAGAAAAAAGATGATGTAGCGAAGAAAAGACGGCGAAATAAAAAGGCGATTTCGTGATAATCCATTATTAATGCCAATCAGCATATCTACTACTATTCCAAATCAACTACTACCACTTGTACTCTTTTTCTTTACATTTTAACCCAAAATATATTGTATAAAACACCATTTCCAAGAATTTTGTGATGGATTTTTGTATCAAATAAATAGTTACAGAAGGGTATTGTAGAAGTTTACTTGACAAATATTTACTTAGCATTATTTTAAAAAAATTAAAATAGTATTGGATTTTATTTTTTTGACTCAAGAAAAAATGTTTATGTTTCATAAAATTAATGAAATATTCGATTGGCTAAAAATACGGAGTCTGTTTTATGGGAGATAACTGCAAGTTAATTGCATTGCATTCAAGGCCGTACTTGGCTGTGGTGGTTAAGCAACGGTTGCGACTTGGTATTGCTGCATTTGTAAGGTAGGAAACGACGCATAACACACAAATAATAATACAATTTGAATGGAAAGCACTGATCCATAAAAAGGGAGGAACTAGTTTAGTCTGATTTGAAAATGAATAGTGTTTATAATTAAAAAAAAAAAAACGTTCATTCTTCTTAATCTCAACCTTTCAAAATTCAGATTTGATTAAAAATATATTTAGAAAACTCAACTTACTTCTCTTTCGAAATCCACTTGCTAAATTAAAAATCACTTATTTTTTTTTATTTAATGAAAAAATTTCATTATTTTAATGAAAATTTTAACAATTTTATTAAAAATCATTAATCGCTAGAAAATTTCATTAATTTAATAAAAATATTAGTTAAAAAAAATAAATGCCTTAATTTAATGAAAGTTTCATTAATATTATGAAAAACTCGTATATATTTTTCTTCTAAAAATTTATTGTACATAAGCTGTAATGAAGAATGTCATAACATCAAATAAAAACTTCATTAGTTATTGGAAAAAGTTCAAAAGTTGTGTGAAAACTTAATTAAACATTCTTTAATAATATTAAACGGTTTTAAAAATATATTAAACTTTTCATATATAAATTAGTTTGTTCATAAGCCTTTTATAATAATTTTCAATAACTTAATGTAACATTTCATTAATTAAATTAGAAATTCATTGTTAATGAAAAGGGTTAAAAATGTACATAAAATTAAGTTGTTGATGGAACTTAATGACAATTTGTATTAATTTTATGCAAAGTTTTATAAGTTCAATGAAGAACTTTAATGTATGTAACAAAAATAATTGGAAAAATTTAATAAAAAAATAACGTTAACTTAATAAAACAATTAAATTAAAATTAATTAGTCCATTTAATTCAATGCACATTTTCATTAACTTAATCTGTTCAAGTGTCTGCAAATTTACATATTCTGAAAAATTGAAAGAAAGAATTGAAATTGCCTCTGAAAAATTGGAGAAGCGACACATCGGAAAACTTTATTGTTGGCTAAATAGTGTTAGGTACTTCTTTAAAGTGCAAAAAAATTTGTAGCTTGGTAGGACCACTCATTGGGCTACAGATATGATTTCATGACCTGACCATTAAAATACGTATTTTACAGTTTTATGAAGTACCCTTGCTTGAAATATCGATTATTTTCAAGTAAAATGAAGAGTTTTAACATGAAAGAGCATAACAAAATCATTTAATTAAAACACCACAGAGGAATTATTTATACCAGTGGTTAATTCATAAGTCCCAAGTATGGGAAATCGAAAAGAAAATTATATCAACTATCAAACTTCCAAAACCTTAAGTAAAGAATGTGTGAAATTTCATTGATATTGGACAATGGAATGGGGAGCCAGGCATTAATTTTAAGGATACATTTTGTTAATATAACAACGAGAATTCACTTCTGCTTTACATTAATGAAGTTTTTTAAAAAAAATTTTCATTAATCTAATGAAAAGTTCATTCTTGTAAAGAAAATTTTCATTAACTTAAGGAAAATTTTTATTAATATCACAAAGAGAATTATTTTCTCATTATATGTATTTTGGAATTGGTGTTTTAAACACACAAATTTTGTATATTTATAAAACAAAAGAATCTTCAAATTTGGTGTTTTATCGTGTGGCGCTTATCTCTGCCAAATAATCTCTTTCTTCCTTTTTTGTTGCTATTTTTTTTCGTTTGTTGCTACCAATCGTGCCAATTGGTTAGATTGTCGCCTACTGGTGTTGATATTTGCATTTACAGTCAAATTCAAATACAAAAAAAAAAATTACAAATCCCAAAATTCAAAGTCTTGAGAATAAAAATTTCTCAAACTTTCCAAGTGTGTGTTCTGTTAAACTTTGTGTAATATATTTTTTTTTTTCGTTAATGTTTCTGTGGTTTTTGTATGATCGTGGTTCAGGACCTCCCAGTTGTTTGGCTTTGTTTCTGTTTTTACATATTTGGTGGCTACTGTTTCTGTTTTTTTTGCCAATTTCATGACCTTAACATAAAAAAATCCATAATTGTTTCTTTTTGTGTTGTTTTTTATGAAAAATTAGTGCTCATTCATTTAATGTTCGTGGTTTTAGTAACCAATATTTAAATTTTATTTTTGTTGGCATTACTATATTTTGTAAGTTCTTTATAGTGAGTATAAATAAAGGAAAACCGCCTTTAAAGTGCATTATAATATGACAGATGACTTGATTTAGTAAGCTAATTCAGGTAGCCCACACGCATAATTGTGGTTAAGTTTATATTATGCAAATAGAGTAGCTCAAACAGTAATTGTGGTTAAAGGAGTATACAATTATTCTGGAAATATAACATTGCAAAAATTATTAAATTTACAAATGATAAAATTGAAAAGATAACAAATTTAAAGTAGAAAAATATAAAATCAAATTTTAAGGACGTCATGTTAGTGAAATCAGTCTTAAATCCTATAAATTTTAAAATTCGAATTAAACATGCTATGCAGAATAAGTTTTTACACTTATACAAGAAATTAACACTTAAGCTTTCCAATGATATATAATTTATTAAAAGCAGTTATTTTAATGTTTTCAGAACTTTTTAACAAACACTTGTGAGTTTTAAAAACTTTATATTTCTATATATCAGTACTCTATCAACGAAAGCCAGTTTTTAGAGCTATTTGCTTAGTCGTTTGACAAATTTATTAAATAATTTGCCATCTGTACACATTTAATTCAATTGTTTGTTATTTTATATTAAATTATAATAATAATGAAAAATAATGATGATTTTTATCTTCAAAATAGAACATGAAATTATTTACTTAAATTAAAAAAATAAATGAACATCAATGCTATTTTCAACATACCACTACACATAAATTTGCTTAACCATATACAGAGATTTAAAATACATTAGGGTGTCCCTTAAAATAGATTTGTCATTACACCAGCAGTTTTATTGCAAATGCTTCCAAATGAAAGTTATCGAAGAGAATCGATTATTTTGACAAAATAATCAATTTTTATAAAATTTTCTTCAAAGGTGTGTAAATAACTATTATGTCATTTAAATAACAATTGACATCTCCAAATTAAGCATTTTAAAAAATCTTTCAAATGTATTTAAAAAAAAACACGTTTTTACGTTTTTTATCAAATTTGTTCGTCAGTTTTGATACTCGGCTAAAGTGGGTTAAAGACAGAGCTGTGACTTAATCATTAATTTTGAATTAATTCGCGAATCATTCATGCACTGAATTAGAAAAATTTTGAATTAATTCTTTTCGGCAAAAAACGAATTGAATGAAATTTGAATCGATTCATATGCATTTGGCTGAATGAATTGCAATTCATTTTAAATCAAATGAATTCGGCAAAATGAATTGCAATTCATTTTCAATTCAATGAGTTTGGCGAAATGAATTGCAATTCATTTCCAATTATTTGACTTGAATTGATTTTGAATTAATTCAAATGAATTAGAAAAATGAATTGCAATTCATTTTCAATTCATTTGTATTAAATTGATTTTGATTAATTCAAATGAATTTTATGAAACTCTTCATCACATATAAGAAAATTTTATAAATATGATTAATAACACGGTGCAATATTTTTTCATTTGAATTAATTCTTAATCAATTTAATACAAATAATTGAAAATGATTTGCAATTAATTTTTCTAATTCATTTGAATTAATTCAAAATCAATTCAAGTCAATGAATTGGAAATGAATTGCAATTCATTTCGCCAAACTCATTTGAATTGAAAATGAATTGCAATTCATTTTGCCGAATTCATTTGAATTGGAAATGAATTCCAATTTATTTTTACCAAATTCATTTGAATTAATTCAATTTCATTCAATCCTTTTTTTATGTGAAAAGAATTATTCAAAATTCAATTCAAATTCGTAATTAATTGACATCAAAAATGATGATTCATTCACAGCTCTGGTTAAGATATCCGATTAAGTCGAATTCCATATTAAAATAATTTTGATTATATTAAAGGAATAAATAAAAAAAAAATCTTCAATTTTTAGAAATTTCGAATTTTTAACAAAAATAATTTTTTTCTAAATGGACCATTTTCCGACGAAAAACGTTTTCCAAAAAATCGATTTATGTCATTTGGAACATTTACAATACAACTGGGATTTGTAATGAACGAAAATCGACAAATCACGTTTAAGGGACATCCTACTACACATACTCTTTATGTAAAAAAAATAACTAACATAGAATGCATGTTTTTTTTAAAGTTATTTTCAAATAATTATAATGAAGATTGAAATAAGAAGAATAAATAAAATAAAACAATCATTGAAGATGATATCATCTATAAAACGAGCTCACATATTAAGAGTTTAAGACAATATTAAATAAAATACTAGCAGCAGTACTAAATATCAGCATCTAAGCTAATAAGACAATAATACATGACTTGTGCAATACTTAGATATTATTTTAACTATGTTTGCAATACAAGTAAACAATGTAATTGGAATAAACGTCTAAACACATTTAACGCAGCAGCAGTAAACTAAAGATTTTTTAATAAAATTCATGACTACTACAATTTTGAATTAAGTAAAGTATACGGGCTATTGTCAAAAATTTTCAAAATCCTTTGATACTGATATATTTTTAAATATCTTTCGCAATTTTTGTATTTTAGAAAAGCAGGTTATATGTTTGTATTAACAACACTTTAAATCGTAGAAGTGCAAAATTTTAAGGCCTTTGGTTTATATTTCTGCTTGTTATCGTTACGCAAAGTTGAAACATCTTGACATATACCACATGTCCAAATAACGAATAAATAACAGTTTCGAGCTATGATACTTCCAAAACTTGATTTCTAATATCAATCACAAATTTTGCTGGTCAACTTTTTCAAACTTCAAAGCCTCCCAAATAACGAATGATCTACGTATAACGTAACACATACGCAAATAACGAAAAAATAATCATTTTGAGCCACGAAACTTCCAAAACTTTATTTCCAATATTATTCACAAAATTTTGCTGTTCAACTTTTTTTAAACTTTAAATAAGTTTGTTTTCATAAATCTTATAATCAATTACACAGAAAAATTAAATCACTTACAATATTTGTTAATTCAATTAAAAGTTTAATTGAAGTTGGTCCTATTAAGGAAATTGTAGTGCCAATACAAATAATTTGTAACTATTTAATTGATTTTATTTTCAATTAAGCTTTTAATCATATCTATTAAAAATTTAAACTAAATTTGCAAAAAAAAATTAAAAAAAATTGGGAAAAAATCGATAAAATTAAAAAAAAAAAAAAGGAAAAAACGCTCGAATTGAAAAGGAATATCAAAATTGAAGAAAAAATAGCTATAAATAGGAAAACAATTTTTTCAAAATTTTAAAAATCGCTAAATTAAAAAAAAAAAACTCCAAAATTTTAAATTTGATAAAATTTAAAAAAATAGCCAAATTTTTGAAAACCGCAGCAAATTTTATAAAATCGCCAAAATTTAAAAAAAAAAAATACTCAAAATTGCCAAATTGAAAAAAAATTTTAAAAATAAAAAAAAAACAAATCTTTTCAAAATTTGTAAAACAATTATCAAAATTAAAAATCGCTATAATTTAAAAACGCTAGAATTAGTAAAAATCGCCAAAACTTAAAAATCAATAAAATTTGAAAAAAAAAAATCGCTAAAATTTAAAAACCCACCAAAGTTGACACCAAATTGAAAAAACAAATTACCTAAACATAATTGAAAACAATTTTATCACGACAACATTTATAATCTTTGTAATTTATTTTTTTTACTGCGTCCTTTTGTTAATTTTGGTGAGTTTTTTTTTTTGTTTGTTTAATTTTGGGGTTTTTTTTAATATTTATTAATCGTTTTTTGTTTCAAACTGGAGATTTTTGCTTCTAATTCCATAGATTTTTTTTAAATATTAGCTATTTTTTTAATTTTGACATTCTTTATTAATTTTTGAGAATTTTTTAATCTTAGTAAAGTTTTTTTTTTTGTCTTAAATTTGGCATTAAAAAAACACAAAAAATTTCCGAAATTTGTGAAACAATTATTAAAATTAAAAAACGGCTGTAATTTAAACAACGCTGGAATTAGAAAAAATCGCCAAATTTAAAAAATCAATAATTTGAAAAAAAATCGCTAATATTTAAAAAACCGCCAAGTTGACAAAAATTCCAAATTTTTTCATTTAATTTAGGTTTATTTTAATATTTGTTAATTTTTTTTCTCATTTGGCGATTTGTTTTTTTTAATTTTATAGATTTTTTTTTAAATATTAGGTATTTTTTTTTATTTTGAAATTTGTTATTAATTTTTGAGAATTTTTAATCTTAATAATTATTAATTAATTAATTTTTATTTAATAGAAAAAGTTACAAATTTCTTATTTACTAGAAAATCTATTGCACAGATTTGGCTTAGCCTTATATCTTAAGTGTTATAAATATTTTTTTTTTTTAGAAAGGTGAAATATATTATACAATAGGATTTAATCTGAAGGAAAACTATTAACAAAAACCTTCAACATGAACTACAGTTAATTACAAAAAATAAAATATGTAAAGTTAATTAATACAAGTCTTGACAAACTAGACTAATATACAAATGTAGCAAATACTTAGATTATTTTTTAAAATTTTAAATTATGATAGTAACAAAAAACAATAAAGAAACTTAATAAAGTAATTGAATTATATATTCGGAGGGTATGGAAATATTAATTATTTGGATTAATATAAGTTAGAGATAAGTGGATTTTCAGATAAACTACAATTTAATCTAAAACGAGTGGTGATGTTTCCAATAGACTCAGATACAATATTAGTGTTACTAATGACATGTAACCTAGTAGTGGAGAAATGCCAGGGTAATTTAAGTGCCTTTTTAAGATTTTGTTTGCGCAATTTGTAGCGCTTTAAGTGAGTTTTTGCACAATTTCGCCAATTGGACACCATAGAGAATTATTGCCTGAAAAATTACTTTAACTATAAGAATTTTGTTTGAATTATTTATCAATTATTGATAAGTGGGTATAATATTTTTTTATATTTATCAACTTTATCAATAATATGAGATATATGATAACTAAATGTTAATTTCGTATCTAAACAAATGCCCAGATATTTTATATTATTCCACCAATTTATACTGCTGCCCAAAAGAGGAAGATTACTGTTGGGTAAAAAGCAGGTTTTCTTTTCCTTGTGAAAAAGATAGCTTGAGTCTTATTCGAATTTTTTTTTATTTTCCATTTATCGTAGTACTCTTCCAACCGATCCAGAGAACATTGAACTTCGGTCAGAATGTTCTGACTGAATTCATGTGTGAAATAAACTGCAAGATCATCTGCATACGCAGCAAATTTGCATGGACTGATTGTGGGCATGTCAGCACAGAATATATTGTACAATAATGGACCAAGGACTGAACCCTGAGGAACGCCTGCTGGAATTATGTTAAGATCCGAAAAAGAGTTACCAATTGAAACACATAAATATCTGTCCTTTAAAAAATTCCTAATTATTTTTACAAGAAACATCGGAATGTTAAACTGAATTAGTTTTAAAAATTAAGCCATTATGCCAAACGGAGTCGAAAGCCTTTTCAACATCAAGTAACACAAGAGCTGTGGATTTGCCTGATATAAGACCTTGTTTTACATCATTGCATAACCTTTTAACCTGATGAATAGTCGAGTGTGATCTCCTAAAGCCAAATTGTTCGTCAGGTAAAATGTGGAAATTATTTAGAACTTCCATGAGTTTTTCGCTTACAATTTTTTCCAAAATTTTTCCTAGGCTACTTAATGACTTATTGGTCTATAGTTTTCTGGTCTATTGTGAGGTTTTCCAGGTTTTGGTATAGGTACAAGTTTTGCAGTTTTCCATGTATTTGGAAAGTACTGTAAGTGCAGACAAGCGTTGTAAATATTGGTCAGAAAACGTACTGCAATTTTGGGAAGGTTTTTTAACATCTGATTGTTAATATCATCTAACCCACAAGCTTTCTTTTCTTACATTTGTTAATAAGAATTTTGACATCGCAGACTGATACACGTTCAGAGAGTGGTGTCACTGTGCTAATTGAATCAAATTATTCTTAATAAAGTTTCTAATTTAAGTGTTTATTTTAAATTTTGGGGGTTTTTTAATATTTGTTGAATTTTTTTAATTAATTACATTGTTTCACTTTTTGGTTAAAAAAATTTTAATTAAACAGTTTTTTGACAATAATTTTTTCTGTGTAAGAAAAGATACACCTTCTATACAATCTTTTGTCAGTGTATTTAAATCTAAAAAAAAAAAAAATAACCATAAGTGTCTCTAATTCAAATTTTTGGCATTGTTTCAGTTTTTGGTAAAAAAAAAAAAATTAAAAATGATACTGTCAGTCTTTGTAAGTGTTTTCTTAATTATAATCCACAAAAAAGCAGACAATATTCAAATTAAGACACATTTTCTAGAGCATCCTTTTTTGTATGTTTCTTTGTTGTA